>JAUZTB010000098.1:29435908-29448523 GCA_034780895.1 Rhynchobatus australiae | reverse complement strand
AGTAAAACACCATGCTAATATTTTTGTTGACTTGGGTTACTTTTAGTTGCATCATGCATTATGCCTGTGATAGACTGCACTGCAAAAAGGTGACTGCAATGTATGTTGCAGACTTTAAATGCTTTATGGTTAAGCTGCTCTGCTTAAATACAATTCCTGATTTCCAGAGCATTTGTTGTGCAATAACTTGTCATAATCAACTATCCTAGCAGAGACCAGACACTTTTGGCGAACAGGTTATATGCACAGAGAATGAATACAAGGCTGTGCTGGATTCTAAAATGGTAAGTAATCTAAAATCGTGGCATCTGAGAGCTGCTTTCTGTTACAAGTTATTCATATCTTATTATTAAAAAGTATTTTTGATTCAAATAAATTGCATTGCAGAATATATTTTTATTTGTAGATTTTCTTTTTTTTTTGCAGGTTTCTTGTGATACTACAGTGGCCTCCAATGTGTTTGTATTCCATAATCAACCAGCACTTACTCAAATGGACCTTCAGCCACAGAATGAGAATCCTTTGCCTTCATCACTACAGAAGAATACGACAAAATATTTAGATGAAGAAGAGAAGTCTGTGCTCAATCAGGCACGGGTTGCCATTCAATCTGTTGAAAATAAGGAAGGTGTCACTCTAGTGAAAGAGCTTATGCCAGCAATAAAAACTGATGAATTAATTGTGAAGATTGATACAAAAAATGGGCTGCAGGATTTTGACTCAGCGCATGGAGCGGACAAGTCAGTTTCTACAAATATCTCCATATCTGAGGAGGTTGTTGGTCAGAGTCTTCACCCCAAGCTGAAGAAAACAAGTATAGCGATACCTCTACTACAATCCACTAAAGTTCTAGACCAGCATGACTCATTTGCTAACAAATGTGAACCGCTTGAATGGGACATGCCAACAGCAGACATGAGTACACAGAAAGAAAACTATAGCCAGCAGGTGGTATTGAGACAGAAGCCCCTCAAAAATGTTACCATTAAATATTTGGATGATGCTGAATCTTCAAGCTCCTCTGGCGAAGAGTCCCCGACGAGTGACAACATTGCATTCATGATCACAAACACCGAGGTCCAGGCACTGTCCAGTGGGGAGGTCAATGAAATTGTGAACAAGAAAGGGGAATACATCCAGACCGTGAACGTAGATGCAAATCAAGAAATGATAGCACATCAAGATAGTTATCAGGAGGCTGGTCAGGAAGACTCAGTACTCTTCATGGATAGGAAACCAGTAATTATTATCTTTGATGAGCCAATGGACATCCGATCGGCGTACAAAAGATTGTCAACAGTGTTTGAAGAATGTGATGAAGAGTTAGAAAAGATAATGGCTGAAGAAAAAATAGAAGAAGAGAACGAAGAATCTGAAACATCCAACCTTGCAGAAACGTTAGAAGAACCCACAACGATTAGTGATGAAGTGCAATTGAAAAGCATTTCTCCTCCCATGGATTCAGTACCCAGTTTGGTGTGCGATAAAACTAATGGCCTGTTGCACCTTGGTTCCACTGAAATCTGTGCACCAAAAGAAAGTAAATCTGGTGCAGTAGAAGGTGAGGACCCAAAATCAGATTATGTAGAAGGGGGCCCATTTGCCAATAAGGCAGACAACAAGAAAAAGTTTAAATTCAAATTCCCAAAGAAGCAGTTTGCAGCTCTGACCCAAGCTATTAAAACAGGCACAAAGACTGGGAAGAAAACCTTGCAGGTCGTTGTTTATGAGGATGAAGAAGAACTCGATGGAACAGTGAAACGGCATAAGGAAGCTAAAAGATTTGAAATTGAGCAATCGAAAAGCAAAGATGAAGCCCCAGAACCAAGACAACTTAGCTGCACTGATGTGGCATCTAATCCATCTAGAACTGACCAGATTCGAAAAAATACTTACAAGACCTTGAATAGTCTTGAGCAAACCATCAAACAGTTAGAAACAACTATTAGTGAAATGAGCCCAAAGATGGCAGAGGAAAAGTACACAACGTGCCCTTCAAACATCAGTGAATTATCTCAAGGGCCAGTATCATGGGATGAATCCAAATCTACTGATTACCTATTGCATTCCACTACAAAGGCAACTCATACTACCAAGACCAAACCGCCTCTCCTTCCAAAAATCTCCACAAAATCAAGTGAACAGCAGGTGTCCTGTTGTATTTTTTTTTAATCTGCTACATGTGGGTGACGTGATTCCTCTTTCTGGTTTCTAACACCTGAAGCATAACTGGTTAATGGTTTGGTGGACATTGGTGTTGGGCAAAGCTAATGTTTATTAATCTGAAAGCTGATTTGACCTTTGTTAATTGAAACTGTAATGATGCTTTGGTCTAACTGGGTGTTTGATCTTCAGGTATTGTAAGCTGCTTATAAAATAACTTTTATTTTCCACCTGTGCACTTCTAATCAAGCTTGAATCTGGTTGAAATGGGGACCACATTTCTGTTCCCTGTGCATGTAAAGGTAAATGGATTTCTGTAATGTTTAGGGTAATGGTGATCCACAAGGAGGCTATCTCTTTTCTGACGTTCTGGAGATTTGCTCATCTACCTTGTGATTCAGATACGTTTGCAGCAGTAAGGATATCCTGTACTTCGTTTTTAAGTACAATAATTTGGTTTTCTTGTAGGGTTCAAGTCTGATGTCCCCTACCAGCAGAATGCCTGTCTCTGTGGGATCAAAATTACGGCAGCAGCAAGGAAGTACAGAAAAGGTGACGAAACAGAAACTCCAGGATGCCCAGCGACAGTTCCGACAGGTAGTTTTGTTCTAGAACTCTGTCCAGAAAATTAAGAAGGAAATTAAAATATTTGTGAATTTTAAAGTCGTCTTCTTAATTAAATGTCAATGTTACAATATCTGATTTTAATTATTCAGTTAATTTATGAACCGGACCTGGTATCAGCTTGTAATTGCTGATGAACTGTGAAATATTCTGTGTCTTTGCTGTAATACTCTTCAAATATTTTCCCATTTCTCTGTCAGTAACCTCTTGTTGAACATCTGTATCCTCTTGTGCAGTAAACCCATTAACAAGCAACTTTACTATTGATTTGTTTCCATTAATTTTTCATCAGAATTTATAGTGTGTGATTGGAATGGCTAAAATAACCAGATTTAACCAATACATCTTAACTAACTACCATAATAATGTATGTCTACTGAATGGATTGTAATATGAATGACTAGTTAGTTTATTTTCCAAGCTTGCATTCTAATAGTAGAAATGCATGGTTCTAATAATCTCAATAATCATACTGTTTTATTTTCTTTCTTTCCACATTTATATGTTGTGGGATTTACCAGGTCCGTTAAACTCCTGCAAGGCTCACCAGGATAATAAGGTTCTGCACTGTTAATTCTTTTGTCCGCCTGGGACTGTTCTGGCAGGTCCCATGGCTAAAATGTTGGTGGCTCTCTGACAAACTTTATCTCCTGCCGTCTTTGTTTGCAGGCTAATGGAAGTGCTAAGAAACCTGGTGGGGAGACTAAGGCTACCTCCCCTACTTTACCTGCTTCTAAGATCCCGGCCCTTTCTCCTGGCTCTGGGAAAAGTAGCTCTGTATCTGGTTCTAGCAATGAAAGCACTAACCATCCCAGTACTTCCAGTAAACATCCCTTATCCACTGCTAATTCCCTCACTCCAACTTCAGGGCGTAATGCCCAAGTTCCGTCTGTGTCCCATATTCCTTCTACCTCTAATGGCTCGCTTAAGCTTCATGCTCATAGCCCTGCCATAATGGGCAGAGGACAGCCTCTTTCTTTTCCAAATGGCAGACCCTCTTCATCTTCCTCATCCTCTTGCCCATCCCCGGTTTCTCCGACCTCACTGACTCAAGGGGCGAAGAGCATCCGGACAATCCATACTGCTAGTTTTGCAAGCTACAAGCAACAGAACATCAACCCCAGCAAATCCACTGTCAAAGAAACGGCATAGAGGCATGTTGGAACCCTTCCATCTTTAATTTTTTTTTCAAAAAGTTACAGTAGTATGCTCTTCATTTCATTATGATTTTGCAAAGTTCCTCACATAGTGTGCATTCAGCGTAGCCAGAATTAACAGATTGCTGTAAACCTGCGAACACTGAATTCCTTGTGTGGTTTCAATGGAAATGTAAAGTAACTAGCAGTGTTTCTCCTGTAAATAATTATTTTAGTTGAGCAGATTCAGAATCAGGTGGTATAATAAAAGATTGGGTGTTGAGGTATAATGAGTGTAGTAGCAAAGACATTCACCTGCTGGCAACTTTTCTTTTTCAAGCACATTGTTTTGTATTCAGAGTATATTTTCACATTGTGCAGTTGGCATTGCTTTAACTGTTGTAAAGTTTGAATAACGGACACTGGGATACTGATTTTAAAGCTAAGGCATAAATTATTCCATACCAAAACATCACAATAGGGGGGTGGGGGAAGCTGGGGAACTGTAACAGAGATATGAATATAAGGTCAAAGGTGAAACAGTAACAAGGTAACTGCACACACAGTTTGCACTGAATTAAACTTATTCAGTATATTTGTTATTAGACTGCTATAGTAAGAATATGACATAAATGCTTTATTTAATGCTTGTTTCTTAATTCTAGCAAGTGGATTTTACCTGCAGCTAATAATGTTAAGTCACAGACAGCTACCTGTAGCTTAAGGAGACAATATGTTGCATTTTTGTTGACCATAACTAGCTACATATCTCATTAAAGCAAGAAGTAATCAATACTCCCAATTAAGTCTCCACTATTGGGAGTTCTTATAAATAAAAATGCTTCACGTGATGATGAAAAAGGGATGTGATAATGCCGATCAAATACTTTGGATGAGTGCAAGACTGGTGTAATGTTGTAGATATACTATCTGTGTTGTACTGCCATTCTCTCAATAATAAAAGTATAAGTATTGCTTTTTTTGGAGTGATGGATGAAATGCTGTTTCCTATTTTGCCTCAGTTTTCATGTAAAGCTAACTATTCTTTCTAATTGCTGCAAACTTTGTTTGTAATTCCATTTAATAGTCCTTAAGATATAGTTATGCAATTGTTTTGAAACTAATTTTTTTGCCTAGTTTCATGAAAGTGAATGCTAGTTGCAGTTACTTATTAAAAAATGTTAACCTACATTAAGAGACTTGTAAAACTGGCAAACCTATATGTTTTGTGTGTATATGAAGTTATACACAATATCTGCTTATAAATCTGCAGGGATGCTTATAGTTTTCACTCTAGTACCAAAGTTTGTTTATTTGCATGTCTTTTTATTATGAGATATATTTTAAGAAACAGATGGGTATATGTGATCTATAAGATGGGGCATGTTTGCACATCCAGAGGTTTTTTTTGTACATAGTTTTGTTATTTGTAAAACATATTATATTGTAAAATACAGCATTGTGGTGAACTGCAAACTCTAGCCTTGTCAAGAAGCAATGAAATAAAGGGCCGCATGCTTGTAGTTCTACCTTTTGTCATTTGAGTAATGGTATGTGGATCAGTATAATTCATCTGAGGAATACTAAGAGTCCATTTACCACCTTTCTTTTACGCTCTCTGGGTCTCTCTGTCTCCGTTACTTTGCTTAGTTCCCAGTTGTTAAAAAGATGAACATGTAGAGATACTTCACCACCGTTTTTGTATCACAGCAGAAGTTTGATACTGCTTTGGGAACTGAGGGGGCTGCATTGCCAGTATCCAGAAGGATGACTCCTATCCCAGTGGATCAGCAATTTGGGAAAGTTTTGATTGGCACATTGGAAAATCAATATTTCCAATCAGAAACGAAGAGCATCAAATCTGATGGAACATCATCCTGTCACCTTGCACGTTTCAATGTTTAAAGAGCTTTACAGAATCCTGTGCTATATTTAACCAAGTAAAGCTGACATTTTGAAAGGGGTTGCAAATTATAGATTTCGATTCAAGCAAAAGCTGAATATGTCGTGATTTTATTTGTTGTATGTCACATTTATATTGCAGAGCAGCTTTAATGAAGGCTAAGGATCCCTCTGTCCCTGAATGATGAATCAAATTGCTACAGATGCTGGAAATGGAAATAAAACAGAAATTACTGGAAATACTCAGCAGGTCACATAGCATCTGCAGAGAAAGAAACAGAGACAACATTTTAGTTCAATGACCTTTCATCAGAATCAGCTGTTATTAATGGTTAATGAGAATAGAAAATACTGGAAACACTCAGCAGGTCAGGCAGCACCATGGAAAGAAAAACATCGAACTCAGTACAGTGCAGGCCCTTCAACCCACCATTTCTGCACCTGCCACGATGCTAATCTAACTAATCCCAGATATGCATTTGGTCCATATCCCTCTGTCCCTTGTTTGTTCATGTATCTGTCTAGTTGCTTCTTAAACATTGCTATGTATCTGCTACTACCACTTTCCCTGGCAGCACATTCCAGACACCTGCCACTCTGTGGTGGGGGGGGAGAAAAAGTACTTGCCTCGCAAATCTCCTTTAAACTTTTCCCCTCTCACCTTAAAGCTATGCCAACTAGCATTTGAAATTTCCACCTTTGGAAGAAAGACTCTATCCATGCCTCTCATAATTTTATATACTTTTCAGGTCACCTCTCAGCCTCCGATGCGCCACAGTGAACAATCCAAGTTTGTCCAACTTCTCCTTATAGCTAATACACTTCAATCCAGGCAACATCGTGGTGAACTTCTGCACTGTCTCCAAAGGCTCCACATCCTTCCCATAGTGTGGCGATCAAAACTGCACACCATACTCCAAATGTCTCTTAATCAAAGTTCTGTTCAGCTGCAACATGACTTGCCAACTTTTGAACCCAGCACCCTGACCAATGAAGGCAAGCATTCTATATTCCTCCTTTACTACCCTATCCACTTATATTGCCACTTTCAGGGAGCTGTGAATATGTACCCCAAGTCCCCCTGTATGTCAAAGTTCCTAAGGGTCCTGCCATTTACTGCAGACTTTTCATTTCATTGACCTCACAAAATGCATCACCTCACACTTTTCCATTTGCCTTTTCTCCTCCCAAATTTTCAATTAATCTATATCCTGCTGCATCCTTGGCAACCTTCCTCACTATCCACAAGTTAACCAATTTTTGTATCATCTGCAAACTTACTAACCAGGTCACCAACATTTTTATCCAAATCACTTCTATACTGGAATCAATCGATATCTCGGCATTGATTCTGAATTAATACTTCAGGTCAAAGACCCTTCACCTTAATTGTTGCAGTCTTAAGCTAATTTTAAATATGTACTCACGAAATCTGGATTTATGAATTGTATTTATAATGAATCAGATTCCCATGTATCCAATGAATCTGGAAGCCTTCATTTTGCAGCATCTCACGAGGATGTTGTGCATCTGCTCCAAAGTGTAGAGGTGGCAAGCTGGTTTACTGAAATCAGATATGAAACAGCACCAATAAGTCACAGCTCCAGGTTGCACCTTAATGTTTGATTGTGGCGTTTTCCCCCAATGCAAAAGTCCACTTCTGACTGTCCGTGTGGCAAACCTAAGTACCCTTCATGTGGCTCAACCACAATTTTATTGCTGCCTCAAAAAGATTCATGGCATCCAACTGCTGATGTGGATTTTAGTCCCTCTGAAGAAAGGTACTCCTGTCACAGATTCAAAATTTCAGACAACTCACTGGCTGCTCATTGCGCTTACATATTGAGCAACTGAACATTCCATGAATATCAATATGGGACATGAATGTACGAGCTGCTTTCAGCCAGTAATGTTATTGTAAAACTTCTGTCTCCCTACCAGTCAGGGAGTTAAAAGTTCAGTCATTCCCAATGCCGACAATTCTCCAGGTTCTGATGGATTTCATCCAAGGATCTTTAAAGAAGTGGCTAATACATTAGTTTTACTACTCCAAAGTTCCCTGGATTCAGAGAAGGTTCAATTATATTGGAAAATAACAAATGTAACTGCTTTATTCAAAAAGGGTGGGGGACAAAAAGCAGGGAACTCTAGGCCATTTAGTTTCTGTCACAGGTAAAACAATTGAAGCCATTCTCAATAATAAAAATATTTAGCAGGACACTTGGAAAACTTCAAGGTAATCAAGCAAAGTCAACATGGTTTTGTGAAAGGGAAATTATGTTTGAGCTATTTATTGGAGTTCCTTGAAGTGACATGTCTGTGGAAAAATGGGAACCAGTGCATGTTAAAAATTAGGCTTCCAAGAGGCATCGAGAAGGGGTCATAGGAGAAAATTAGAGCTGGTGGTGTAGGAGGTAAGGTAGTGGCAAGGATAGAAGATTGGCTGGCTGACAGTAAACAGAGGGTATGCATCAATTTTTTCTTGTGGGTGGCAAGATGTAATGCAGGATGGTGCTGGGGCATCAAGTTTTTATAGTTTATATGAATGAGATGGATGTAGACACAGCTGCTACGTTTGCTATTGACACAAAGATAGGAGGATAAGTAAGTTGCGAAGAGGTTTCAAAAGGACTATAGAGTGGGTGAGTGGGCAAAGGTCTGGCAAATGGAGTATAATTTGAGAAAGTGTGAAGTTGTCCATTTAGGCAAGAAAAATAAAAAAGATTGCAGGTGGAGAAGAATCTGGGTGTCCAAGTGTATGATTTACAAAAGGTTAATATAGTTACAGCAAGTGATTAGGGAAGCTAATGGTTAACTAAAGATAAGTTATTGTTTATTGCTAAGGAAATTGCATACAAATGTAAGAGTATACTGCTTCAGTTAATGCTCCTCTTCCTCCTTAGGCAGTCTCTCAGGATTGAGGATGACTTGCTTTTACTCCGGTTTTGTGGGTTTTGATGTGACTAGTGAGGCCAGTGTGAGAACCGGAGACTCTTCTACCGACGCGGTCGAAGGTGGCTGGTGGTGCAGGCAGGAGAGTGTGTACTTGTATAGTGGGCTGCTCCTCCTACCACTCATACAGGGCTTCTGTATGCTCCTCAGAGTTCTCAATTCCAAGCGTAATGCTCCGTCTCCACTTTGAACAGTCATTGGCTAAAGTAGGTGGGGACATTGCACTTCAAAGAAGCTTTGACCACATCCATGAATCTTCTTCCAACTTGTCCGCCTGGTAATTTCCTCCCACAACAGGGCTCGGAATACAGTGTCTACTTTGGGAGTCTGGTGTCGGCATGTGAGCAATGTGCCTTGCCCAACATAGTTCATTGAGAGTAGCTTGGGTCTCTGCAGGGGTGTTGGCCTGAGAGAGGATGCTGATACTGGTCCCTTTATCCTTCCAACATATCGGTGTTATTTTTCCAGTGCCTTGACATGCCTGCTGTAGGTTTCAGAAGCATTTATGAGGGCAAGGATCACTGCTGCCTGAATACATAGGGATTGGTTTGACCACATCTGGAGTACCGTGCACAGTATGGTCTCTTTGTTTAATGAAGGGTGTTAACAAATCAGAGAAGGATACTGGACCAATACCTGGAATGAATTCAGAAAATGCTACAAACGCGAAGCAGGTAAGGCAGCATCTGTGAAAAGAGAAACAGTTAATGTTTCACGTCCAGGACAATTTTTAAGAACTGGGTAAGTAAGTAAATAACTAGCTGGGTAAGTAAGGAACCAAGAAAGTAGTAACTAATTAATTTTCTCTGTTTTCCAGTTCTGATGAAGGATCCTGAACCTAAACCCTTAACTATTTCTCTTTCCACAGATGCTGCCCAACCTGCTGAATGTTTCCAGCATTTTCTGCTTTTATTTCAGATTTCCATAATCTGTAGTTTTTTGATTTTAATAGCTGGAATGGACGGGTTGCCTTAGGAAGAAAGGGTGGACAGGTTGGGCTTGTATCTGCTGCAGTCTAGAAGAGCAAGAGTGAACTTGGATGAAACGTATAAGATCCTGAGGGGTCTCGACAGTATGGATGTGAAAAGGTTTCCTATTGTGGGAGAATTGAGAACTGGGGATCCCTGTTTAAACATAGGGGATTGCCCTTTTAAGTTAGGGATGAAGAACATTCTTTTCTCTGAGGGCTGTGAGTCTTCCTCAAAGGGAGGTAGAAGCAGAGCCTTTGAATGTATTTTAAGACTGTGGTAGGTAGACATTTGATAAACCAGGGGATTAAGCATTACCACAGGTAGACGAGAGTGCAGACATTAAGGTTGCGATAAGATAACCACGTGCTTGTTAAATGGTGGAACAGGCTTGATGGGCCGAGTGGTTTACTCTTGTTCCGAATTTGTATTTTCATCCTTCCCCATTGGTGAGCAGCATTATGAGTGTGGATTGGGTGCTCTTGGTGATGTCTGCTCCATTTGCACAAATCCCAGAGCAGGATGATTCCAGACAGTAAGTCAGTGTTTTGAGGAAATGACTATGGTTGTAGTAGGAAGGATTGCTCCAGTACTTGCCAGAAGTCTAGCACTCCTTGCATTCCCATTCTCAGAAAGATTGAGATAAGGTTCATTTTTTATCCCCTAATTGTAGTGAACCACCGTCCTGACTTGCAAATGAATCACCATTCCACCTCTGTCGTTGGGTCTAGGTCCTGGGACTCCCTCCCTAAAGGAGTGTGGTGATAACTTCACCAGAAGAACCTCAGGAATCTTCTCAAGGCCAACTAAGGATAACAATCAAATGCTGGCTAGTGTGTGTGGCACTCCCACCCCACAAGCGCAGGTAAATTGACCTGTGTGTCAGTGAGTAGTAGAATCTGGGAGGGGAGGGGGAGTTAAAGGGAACATAGGGAGAATTAAAAATAAAATGGGAATAACGTAAGGTTAGTGATAAATGTGTTGGTGAGGATAAGGTGGACTGAAAGGCCTCTTTGTGAGCTGTATCTCTCTATGGTTCTATATATTAAAAACAAAATGAATAACCTTCCCTGAATTGTTCCTATTTCGAGATTTTGGAGGAGATTAAAGAGACCAGGAGGGCTGGAGCCATGGAGAGATTTGAACACACTGATAAGAAGTTGGAAATAAAGGCATTATTGGACTGAGGTCCATTTTAAGGGGAGTAGGTAAGGAAGCACAGGGTCATTGCATAAAATAGGACTTTGTTACTGGTAGTTTTGCATGGACTACGGCTTTGAGTGGGTGGGTGGGTGGATAGTGGAGGCTGAGGCTGGTGGATAACTGCCCAGGAGAACATCATTACCTCCAAGTTCAATTGTCAGCATTAATCACGTTGATTTAAAGTTCTGGCCAAGTTGAGCAGATATGGAGCATTTTTTGTGGAATTAGAAGTAAAGACTCTTGGTCCAGGAGAGGATGTGGATTCAGAAACTTCTGGCAGACCAAAGGTTGTGAACAGTCTGGTTCAGATTCACACAATGGCCAGGAACCTGATGATGGGGAATGGAGTTTGAGGTGGGGTTGAAGGCAATTGCTTCAGTCTTCCCAATGTTTAATCAGAGTTGGTTCCTACTTTTCTGATGCTGCATGTTGTTCATGCAGGATGAGAAATTGGAGGCAATGGAAGAATCCGTAATATACGTACATGGAAACTGATGGTATGCTTTGAGGTATCGACAGATTATGGGCAAATGAGATGGAGGAGGGTTAAAGGATAGATCCTTTGGACTCCAGAGGTGATTGTGTGAAAATAAGAGAAGTGGCTATGATTGCACAAATGGGTTGGAAGCAGGTGAAGACCAAACTATCTTGCTGGACAATGGAGAAGGAGGTGTAGGAAGAACATGCTATGGTCAACTATGTCAAAGGCTGCAGATAGATTGAAAAAACTGATAAGATATTTATTTATTAGACACGTGTACATCGAAACACACAATGAAATGCGTTTTTTTGCATTACTGAAAAAGTGCCGGGGCAGCCCGCAAGTGTCGCCACGCTTCCGGTGTCAACATAGCACACCCACAACTCCTAACCTGTACGTCTTTGGAATGTGGGAGGAAACTGGAGCACCCGGAGGAAACCCACACAGACACATGGGGAGAATGTACAAACTGCTTACAGACAGCAGCGGGAATTGAACCCAGGTCATTGGCACTGTAATAATGTTACACTAACTGCTACACTACCGTGGGATAACTTGTTGCGGTGACGGATGCATAAATGTCAATCTGAGTTTGACATGAACCTTTCCATTGCTGTGGCTAGAGGGGAAATATGAAATCATGTTCAAGCATTCTGGGGCTCCACAATACCCAGTCCAGCGGACAAGGTGAGATCCCCATGCACCCGATGACCAAACGTGAGGAGCAAAAACAAGTGGCAGGCTCCTGGAGATGAAGTGAGTGTGAGCTGGTTGACCACAAAATGATTGGGAGGGTGGGAGATTGTTACTCCCTTTCTGACAGTCCATCCCACCAACTCTCTCTCTCTCTCGACCGGCCGCTCCCACAGTGGGCAACCCACATTCTGGACAGGGCAGTACAGAAACCCCTTAGTCTTCTACAGAATGACTGAATGGAAGTTGAAAGCTTTCCCTGGGTGGGATTACTATCTATGATGGGTGACACATCATCTACTGAAACTGTTTGGAGATCTTGAATGCTTTAGAATTGAGCTATGGGCAAATTAGTTGAAGGGAGTGTGTATAACGGTGGTGGACACAGACTCCTACCCAATTACGTTATTGTTTTTATTTGATAAGGTTAATTGGTAAATTGGTTTATTATAGCCACATGTACTGAGATACAGTGAAAATCTTTGTTTTGCGT
>JAUZTB010000098.1:29412884-29423865 GCA_034780895.1 Rhynchobatus australiae | reverse complement strand
TACTGAAAAATGGATACAAGCATAAAATCTATTTGGGCTAGCATGTGTACTTGATGTTAATTACTATTTTAAGGAAAATGTCACAGATCAAATCATATCAAAAAATGTTATCACGGTCTTCCTCGAGATAGCAATGAAATGAACTGCTTGGAAGATATATTGTACAAGACAAAGATCGTAGCCACAAAACATCAAGACTGCATAACCATACCTCATCTCCCAAAGCTTCAGCTCATACGTTTTTCCATGGAAATATAAATGTAAAATGAGATCGCAAACAGTAGGAACACAGTAGTATCAAACATTTAGCATAAATCAAAAATATTAAACTGTAAAATTTTACACTGAAATAACTATCTACACAAGTTTTGTCTATTGAATGTGCATTTTGTTTTGAAACTCATATGCCAACATGAACTTGAGACTTCCCAATATCCATATTTCCTTCTGTCATTGGCTGTCCCATTACATTCACTGTTTTGACAAATGTCCTGAAAGATAATCTTTCCCACAAATCATCCAAAAGTGTGCAGGAAGTAGGGGCTTTGTGTCCTGGCAGTTTCATCAGCAAATATTGACCAGGCCCTTAGCCAAGTTATTCTGCTACACTGGCATCAATCAAGAATCTCAAAAATTGCCTACTTTTATCAAAAAGCAAGACCAATCCAAACTGACATATTAGCACTACAGTTGCCTACTCCCAAATATCAGGAAAACCCCTGAGGGCTGTTGTTGTAAACAAGGTGTTCAACAGAAACTTATTAACTAATAAGCTGTTCAACAAGTTTGGGTTTCCCTAGTGGCGCTTAACATAAAGTCAGCATTTGGCTAAATATGACAGCAATCAGCCTCAGTAAAAACTGAAGTCAGGGGGATCAGGAGAAAAATTCTCCAGAGCTAAAATCATATCTGGCACAAAGGAGCATGACTGTTGCCTTTGGAGCCAAATCAATCCAGCACCAGCGTTTCAATATAATTCTCCATGGTGGTTGGAGTTTGGAAATCTGTTCATCAATAGGGAATTGTTAATTTAAAAATGTTAGTTAACAAATTTACATCAATCTCAGATTTAAAGGATGCAGAAGGTGGCAAGAAAATGAAGTTCTTCTGACCATTGGACTGACCTGTTATTCTGGTGCAGAAAGCTGGGGCTGTCAATTAAAATACTTTTCATAACATTGTTACTGACACTGTGCATCAAAAAGGAAACAATTTTTTTTACCCATCAGTCATGAACAGCTTAAGACCTTAAATATAAAATTTAGTATCTTGGCTCTTTTTCCTCATCTCATCACCCAAATTTTCAATTCCCCCCACCCTGTCTTTCCTGTGGCCTACTTAACATGTTAATTCAGTGTTGTGTCTATATTACCAATTCTATTTCAATCTTTATTAATGCTGGTGTCACTCTTCACGAAGCTCCCAAAGGAATTATCTTCACTGCACCATTGCTAAACCTAATCAACATCTCTTTGGGGTGGAAGGAAACTTAGGACCATAAAGACATAAAATGGAGTAACATGCATCATTTTGTTTTAACATTTTGAGCTCAATGCATTTAAAGAACAGAAGCAAAGAACCACAGAAACAAAAAATTTATTTCCAGTGTTTCCAGGGCACATTTACAAACAATTTGCCTCTATCTGTACACAGGCTAAATACAATGTTGAATCTGAGAAAACAGTTCTCATGCACAGTTAAGATTCTCTTTAGAGATGATGAAAAATGAGCAAGGGACCAGTTTTTCCAGAGACCACTATCTACATGCCTATGTTACAAAGCTTTTATCAAATCTCAAATTTGAAAAAGCGACACATGAAATTATATACATTTATGTATCTTTACAGAAACTTTAAAAAAAAATCAAGTCCCATACAAAGACTGTATTAAAAGTCTGAATTAAAAAAATGTTCTTAAGATCCAACTGGAATGCCTATAGTGTGGAAGCTCTAGCTGTTCAGTTAATAAAATCTGGAAAATTATCTTAATGATATTTTTGTTTTGTTTACAGATAAAATAATTTGTTCACAGTAGATTTCTATTTTTTTTTAACTAAAATGACAATATGGCACCCTATCTAAACCAATTTCCTTTTTGAGATGAGGCACTTTCTTTAGCAAATGAAGTTCAAAAGATCAAATCCAAAAAGTTCATTTCACTCGCCCTTGTAAGCTGATGTAAAATATATGCAGCTGAATCCAATTTACGTAGGAATTGCTGATCATGCAGTATGATTAATTTATGGAATTTTGCGTCAGAAGGCTTCAGCACTCGATGCTCTTTTTTACTCAATTTATAAATTTATTTTGTACAAAGGTTTATCCTTTTTCTGGCTGTCAGTGTACACAACGAGCTTCCACAGTACCCAGCACAGAAACCAGCCTGTATTATAGGCAGAGCATCAACTGGTTCAAAATTCAAGTACAGAGAGAAATATGTACAGGAAATTCATATAGAAAACAGTATACTGTTTGACAAGCAATTTGCTGTACAATTTTCTGCAGCACTAGACACATAAATAATAGCAGACCTACAAGTACTGATAGAAGCGAGACTTGACTACTTGATTACTGGATATTTTATGAGGATGAGCATCAACTGTTGTACTAAAATTGTTCTTTCCCTTGCTTTGGTGGCTGTCACCATTTACTTGATCTGTTGAAGATGGTGGGCTAAGAGATGCTGAAGGGGAAGGGTGACTGAATTGGGGCAAACTCCCAGAGCTGACTGCATCTTCTCCAGATGATGCAGACAACTGTGTGTTTGTGCCTTTGTCTAAACTAATGACCACAGTTCTTGGCTCCAAGGCTTTTTCTGTGTGCAAATCTGGTGTGCTAGTGCGTAAGCGTTCTCGTGCAAGCCACTCTGTGATCGAGAGATCCTGGGATTGACATTTTGGCTTGAGGCGATCCATTGCTGACAAATGAGGTTCGTTATCGCCACTCCCTGCGTTATTTGGAGAATGTTGTTCTTGTTCCTGTGCTCTCCATGTATTTAAGACACTGAGTTCTGCAAAATCCCTATTTCCTCCCATGGTATGTCTCCGCCTAATGTTTTTTTTCCTACTGGTTTCAGGAGAGCCTGACTTTTGTATGCCAACTCCAAACATATCATCTGCAGATATCTTTAGACGTAGTTTTAAACGGTCTGTAATTTTTAATTTCCATCCAGGCTCGATCTTATCAGGTTCATTTTTAATGAATGAAGCCAGACTGGTTGTGGATTTCCCTTTCTTCATGACATCAAAGACCTTCTGTTCTCTCTTTACCTCTTTCTGTTCCTTTGTATCTACTGACACCTCACTTTCACCTTTCAACCGAAATGATTTTTTCTTGGAAAGTGTATCACTCTCAATGAGCTTACGTGAGCTGAATGCTTTCCTATCATCCAACCTTGGTGTTGAACTTCCTTCTGTTCCAGTCTTGTCACTTCCTTCTGAGTTTTTCCTGACACTCTTTGATGGATCCTGTTTCATTTCACGTAAAAGCTTTTCAGGTGCACAACTTGCAGCAAAAACAGAAAAATCACTATCACTATCTGTTTCTACATGGTGTCCTTCACTGACAAGTTCACTTCTCTCATCATCAGCCTCATCACCTTTGCTTTCTGTCACTGACTGGACCTCTGCATTCAGCACATGGGAATCCATTCCTGGAAGGTATGCTATAGAAGAAGTTGTGGAATATTCCGAAGCGATGGAGCTTACATCTGCAGTAACTGCATCTGCTGGTTTCTTTGACTTGCTTAAGGTAGTTTGCTGTTGAGAGTCCAGAGAACAATTACTGACTGCGATATTTAAGTCAGTCACAGCTTTATCCATGTCAGGGTTCATGTTACTCGAAGAAACCTCAATAGTAGAAATGGACTTTGTGCTTGCAATTAGGTGTAGACTGGAACAACCGACATTAGGCGAGTCTGTGCATTTTTGGCAGTATGTTGGAAGCTTCTGTTCTGTGAAGCTTGTTTCTTCTGGAGATGCTTGCTTTCTCATTTCATACTTTTCAATTAATGCTACAGACAAAGACTGATTCCTTTCCTCCGTACTTTCTTTCTCCTGCTGTTCACTATACCAATCATCTTGTTTTCCTTTCGGTTCAGGTAAGTCAACTTCATTTTCAGATTCTCGTTTATTTCCCAGTTCCTTAGCTACAACTGTGTGGGAACGGTTTGATATTTCTTTCCTGGAGAACCCACTTTCCAACTCATCATCTGAACTACTTTGTTGCAATTTTATATCCTTTTTCTTTCTTTTACGACTGGCTGCAGCAAAGATGGATGACACAAGCAGATCCCTGCTGTATTGATCCTTTCCGGATCCCCAAGAACCCTGTTAAATATGGAAGAAAATGTTTAAAATAAAAAATACATTTTTTCCATATTAATTATACTGAACACCAAACTTTACAAATATATGCAAGATAACAGACTTTAAGTGGATTATGCACCTTGAAAACAATGATGGAAAGAGAAACACTGAATGTTTCAGGTGGAAAACGTCATCAGAACTCAAACCTGAAATGGTTACTCTCTCTTTCTATAGATGTTGCCTGACTTGTTAAATATTTCCAGCATTTCCTGTTCTTATTCCAGATTACAGCATGTGCACTTTTTTTGATTTTCATTGAAAATATCAGTTATGAGGAATGTATTAAAAATGCTCTGGTTTACACATGACAGTGGCCAAATTTTCATAGTGTAGTAATCAAAATCATACACCCAAGATACTTGACGTTTGGGCAAAAGAAACGTACGTCATGTCTAGCATCCTCTCCCATCTTTAGAATTTACAAATACAGTATGCGCCTTTGCTGCTTTGCAGTGAGTTGTTACTGTGTTAAAGGGATACGCACAAATGCAAGAAAAATGTGAATGTTACTTAACACTTTCTGGGTGCCTTGTATTTCATTTGAAGTAATCAGTGACAGAAAAGGAAACAACATTTTCTGAGCCAGGGAGAAAGTATTCAACTTTTTTCTTTCTCCTCCTATTTCCCTGAAATGCTCACAGAATAAACAACAACGGGATTTAAATTATTGCTCCAGAGTTGAGCCATAGGATACTTAAAAGTACAATCTCACCATGTGGTCTCTGCCATTCTTAAATGCTCAGAATGCACTCCACTGAAAACTATGGTGTATAGCAGCAACAAATTGATTAAAATAATACCACTTAAATATTTGAAGATAGTTTAAAATGGTGCTATACGTGAAGCTTTACGAAGCTGTATAGTAGACAATGAAGATTCAAGCACATTAAACAAACGAGAACTTAATTCAATACATCACATAATGCAACTGGCTAAAAACTGAGATGCTCAATCTTAATTAATTTGGAACAATTTACAGAAGATAGCTTTTTTGTAATCTCATTCCAGTTCCAAAATATGGTTCTGCTGAAACATCATTAACCTAATTGCTTTGCAGGTCCTAGTTCCACATTGACCAATCAAATTCAAAGCCTGTACACATCAGAGATTATCATATAACAGCAAGGATTGGAGCCCTTCCTATCTATACTTGGGTTTGAACTGTACAGAGAAATTCGTGTTAACATAGTACCATTTTTCATATCCTTGCCAATATGAGACTCATGGAATTCCAAACTATATGAAAATTATTAAGATTCAAGAAGTTATGATCTGTAAGCAGTTTTTGCTAGGAATAAGGCTTGAATTTTTAATGATATTTATTTCAATAACCTCGTCATATTGCGATTGCACGAAAGGCAGTTCAAACCAACTGGAGTTTAAAGGATAATTAAGTGCAATTCAACATCATTTATGAAAATTAAACACAGCCCTTACTTTAACATACACTTTGATTTTGCAATTAAATAGAGAATCTCATGAGAATTTGTGATGCAAAAGTAGTAGATCTGCAATAAAGGCCAACATGGATGCAAAACTGAGCTGCTGTAGTGTTGCCACTGGTCGGAGGGTATAATTGCAGGTGGGAAGTTTACACATACAATTTCCATCATAACTAAGGATGTAGTGATTAATAATGGGGGGAAAAAGCTGAAAACACATTGTTCTATATTTTAAAAAAAGCACGGAAAAAGCATGTGGGAAATGGGACTTTTCACAGAAAAGAAATGAAAAGACAAGGGTACAGTTCACAGGAAAGATTCTTGAACACCTTTTTGTAATTACAGAATATATTTCTGCAATTTAGGTAACTTACATCTGCAAGAATTCTACAGTGAAACTATCCATAACCACATTTGTGAATATAGTTCCATTTTATCAAAAGGGGACTTCTGTGCATACATAAATTAAAAAAATTAAAATGTGAGGTTTATAAAGAAATTAGAATCAGAGAACTGTCAAAGAAGGTCATTCAGCTCATTAAGTTTGTGCTAGCTCCCTGTAGAGCAATACAATCAGTCTCATTCCCCCGTTCTTTCCCTGTAGCCCAGCAATTTATTTCAACCTGAAATATTGGCTCTGTTCCTCTTTCCACACCTTCCGAGCATTTCCAGCATTTTCTGCTTTTACCTCAGGTTTTCAGCATTTGGACTTCTTGGATTTTTAAATTTTCCATGCCTATCCAATTCCCTTTTGACTGTTTCTATATCTTAACAGATTTAAAAAACAATGCTGACATCTGTTAAGACACCTGGGTGAACGATGTGGATGATGGAGAGTTAGGCGAGGGGTACGCTGATATTCTGGACCGTGTCTGTTCAGGAAGGAGGAAGACTTAAAGATACTAGCACAGATTAAGGTCAATAGATGCCCAGGGGCTGATGGGTTCTATCCTAGAATACTATGGGAAGCAAGTGAGGAGATTGCTGGGACTCTAATGGGAGATTTTTGTATTTTTGTTAGTCAGGGTGCTGTTCCAGAAGAATGGAGGATAGCCAATGTTGTTCCCTTATTGAAAATGGACTGTACAGATAGGCCAGGAAACTGCATGCTCGTGAGCCTTACATCAGTGGTAGTGAAATTATTAGAAAAAGTTCTCACATACTGGATTCACGTCCACTTGGAAAAGCAAAGGCTAATTCAGGGGAAATTCCATCTTGTCTCACAAATCTGATTTGAGTTTCTTATTGAGAAGATAATGAAGAAAATTGATGAAGGCAGGTGGTAGATTTGGACTTTAGCAACTAAACTAATGGTTTTAACATTCCCAATAATGGAGGTAATTTCAGTTCATCCAATACTGGATATTGGACAAACAGAGTGGCAAGTTCAAGGCACTGGAGAGCTTGAGAGAGGTGGTGCCATCAGCATGAATATGGACTCTGTTGCTTTATTTTTAAATGCTGGTGCGAGGTATGGCATATGGAGGAATAAACAGGAGAGGTACAATTACAGATCTTTGGGGGCTCAGGATGACGGTTTCACAGAGAAAGGAACATCACTGATGGAAAACTTCTGGTTATACTTGAATAGTAGGGAGTAGTTCCAGGCATGGGCAGTCACATACCAATGGACAACCAAGGAGAAACTTTGGAGGAGGGTGGTTGGGCAAAAAAAGGCTGGTGATGGGATGAGATAGGGTATGGATAAATAGTGTCCAAGATAGTTGAGAAACCTAATGCTCTTTGTCAAATGACTTTACAGGGTATTTTATGCAATGCAAGAAATACTTTAGTTACATAAAAGACATTGGTGAAGATCAGAAAAACTCAATTAATTCTGCAATAACCAATTAGGAGAGCCTCCTCAATTCTGAAATTAAACAATGTTGCCAAATATTTTTATTACACACCTTCAATGCTTTTATAACTTTAAGCCAACAAATGGGTTACAAGGTCTTATATTTTCTTTGGAGTTATGTTCTCACCTTAGATTTTGCTGAGTCACTAGTGGTTGAATCTGTAAGAGAGGAGAAAGAAAAATGGTATTTATCTATTTATTTATCTTTCAAACAATTTAAAGCACATTTATAATTATGAAGCAAAATCATAATTCATAGAACACAGTATGACTGCAATAGAAAAAAGGCACAGAGTGGAGAGTTATAGCTCACTGAGATGAAAAGCAGCACAGACAGCCACCACCATGAAAGTATGCTGTGAAATTGGGGTTAAACCAGCTCAATGAGAGGGATGGCAAAGGGACCCTGTTCTCTTAGAAAAAACACAAACACTAATTAAACATTAGTACATATTGAAACAATTTATTCTTGTTTCCATTTGCAGAACTCATTCTTTCAATTTTATTTTAAAATGTGTCCTCATAACATGCTTTATGAAAACTAAAGCACTCACACTTCTAAGCACGCTGCTGGTCTCTGAGTTATAGCTGCACAAATATTTGTATTGGTCTAAGGGGCCTACATCTGTAAGATGTTACTTTAAAAGACACTTTACAAGAATTACCTACTCCAAGAGAAATGCAAATGATCGCAGAGCAAAACAAGAAAGCACAGAACTCAAAACACAAAAGGTAATATTTTTTTTGCTTTAAGCTATATTAACATTATTTCAGATAAAGTCAACTGAGTATACTTAGAATTCACACAGAAGCACGTGACTGTCAAATTTGACAAGGGCATGATGAAATGTAGAATGAAAGCTGCAAAAAGAGATTTACTATGGGGCAACAGCTGAGGCTATAAAATTATGAGGGGGGCAGAAAGGGGCTAGCAAAATTCCAGATTTTTAATATAAATTTTCAGTATTTTAAAGCTATTAGTACATTAAAACTACTCCTGCAATTCACTTTGCAAGTCTGTAAGGCAGACCAAGAGCTGAGCCCCCAGCCACACCCCTTTTGAAACATGGTTTATGCTACATGACTATAAAAACTAATAGACCATACCATGCTATTTCTCCTCAGGGTCTGCTTCAGAAATGATAAGAAACAGCAGAAAGACTTTAAGAAAGTAGTATTGGTCTTTTTAAAATAATCATAACAGCAAATTTACATCACAGACGATAATTTTCCATTTTACAAGAAACGGGGGTTTCTGCAGACTAGGCAGCTACAATGAGGGCAACAATCCTCCTTCTTCCTACAGTTCCAGCTGTCCATCAGTGACATCACAGAATCCATCAGTGACATCACAGTGTGATAGACTCCTCCAACTTCGCCTGTTTCAAGATCAGTATGTGTAAATGCTGGAAAAAAACCCTTTAACACTCAGACAGGAGCTATGTGACAAAGTTGACAAGTTTTGGAAAAGACATGCTGGGTTAGTTCAACAGAGGATAGGATGACAAGCTCACACTAATGGACAGAAACATCCTCCAAACCATAATTAATGATATTGAGAGTAAGATCAGAAGATAAAGAAATGGCACAGCATAAACACAAAATTACCACACTAAAATACAAATTATTGTGCAATTTTAATTAACAAGTAATTTATAGAAGACGGTCACAAAACTTGCAGACAGAAATTCTCTAACATTCTTCTGATAATAAAAACTCAGGTGGATCACATTACTTTAATCAAAACTTTTGAGTACATTCAGTTAAGTTAGATAACTTGTTTTAATGAATCAGTATCTCTTTTCTCATTCTCTTGTTCAAGTTACATTGCACATCTCACAGAACGAAATGAATGCTAAATGATTTTAAAGTGCCCCAGATATACATTTCTCTTTCAATTGTTTTAAAATCTAATGAAATTATTGTCACTCCAAAAAAAAGTATAATTTGATTTAGTTAAGTTGAAACAGGCTGGAGAAAAGAAGTAAAAGAACTTGTGAAAGTTTACCTAGGTAAGTTAAATCCAGCCTGAGTACATGATAAAAAGTGATACTGCCTTGACTAACACATTCACACATCACAGTCCCACAGAGTACAGCACACACAAGCTTCCAACCATCAACCAGGTAAGCCCTATAAGATTTATAGTTTTGTTCAGACTTAAAAATTAAACACTTATTTTTCGGATCACCTTGCAACAATTACCAAAATGCAAGCCAACACATACATAATGAAAATTGAAATTTCTGGAAACATTTTAGTCCTATGGTTAAATATAACTTAAAAAAAAGTGCATTGCACACTATATATAACAATGTTATAAAACCATTTGCCTTTTAAAATTATAATCATGGATAACCAAAAAACAATACACCTCTGAACACTTATGTACATAATTTGAGGTTATTATAATTGTTTCACATATGCAGCAAATTTCCCCTACAAGTATTTGCAGTTTTGAATGGGCAAATACAAGCATTTCAATCTTGAACTGTCTACTTCTGTAGGAAGTTGGTCAGTAACAATGACACTGTCTGTTACCGAACTCTGCAGTGTCTTGTTCAGGCAGTTACCTGAAACATCTCCCGGAGTAGTTCCTGTTCTCCCAATGTTGGTTAGCAAATGATCTATGTTTGGCACTGGCTGTGTGTCAACTGTGCTTTCTTCCTGGATTGGTGTCTACATTCACAAGAGTAAGAAGATCAGAAAGTTGTTTTTCTTTTACTAGAAAAAAAACACACCAGTAACCCAAGTCTAAAACTCTTTATATTCTCCAGTGTGGCAAGATTGTTACTGAACAGCATATCATTACGAAATGCCTGAATCGGGGTCTGAAAAAGGTAGCTTGCCTGTTTTAAACTCAGAAGCTATTCTTTGAGTGAATGCTTTCAGTGCTTTAATAACTTTATATACTGGACCCAGTTCTCTTCTGAGAAAACAGGATTCCTCCTTTGCTGCACTAGCATGGCATTAAAGGATGTCACCAAAATGTCAAACTCCAAATACGTGAGAACACACAGTCAAATACTGCTTCATACCTTTTCGTGTAAAGTCTAAGGGAATACAAAAAGGTAACTTGTATGATACACCTGAACTTTATTTCAAAAATTACAGCATTTGCTACCTATGAAGAGCATCAGTGAACCAAAAGGGTTTTCATAACAATTCAGCAGTTTTGTGATTATCTTTGCTGATGACTTAAAAAAAAATTTAGATATTAACTGAACTTTAAATTCCACAACTGTCATGGTGAGATCAGAACTCAGGTCTCTGGATTGTTGGCTTATTAGGTGGTAACTTTACTGCTATGCTACC
>JAUZTB010000098.1:27197658-27210539 GCA_034780895.1 Rhynchobatus australiae | reverse complement strand
AGGCAGGAACTTGTTTTGGGATCAAGAATGTCTTCAAAAATCTAGTTTAGTCTGAGACGATGACAACAGGGTTGTAGTATAATTGGTAGGTTGAGCATGTTTTGCGATGGATGAACACAATAGCTTCAGAATTCCCAATGTTTATTTAGAGGAATTTGGCTCATCCAATATTATACTTTGGGCAGCTTGTATATTAGTTGCAATGGATGGATCAAGAAAGGTAGGGCTGAGGTAGAGTTGGGTGTTGTCAGTGTTCTGATGGAATCTGCATCACATCCTTGCAGCTAAGGGCAACATTGGAGCAGTCCCAGGAATTTTTCAAGGACTCCAGAGGTAACTGTGCTGGAGTGATTTTTGTAAAAGATACCAACACCTTGAAGGATTTTTAAAAAGGATAAGTTAAGGTACAGTTCACTAGGATGGCATATTTGAAATGTGCAACACCTGACCAGTGGGAGATATTTACAACATTGGCTCGGGTTCCAGGGAGATAAATTGCCAACCAGCATTTTAATGGGTATAGGTTCAAGGGAGGGAAATAATTAGCCTCGTAGAAAAGGCAAAAGGAGAGAAAAGAATGAGAGATGTGCATTAAGTTAGGGCAGGCCAAAACTCAAAGCAGTGATCTGATGTTTTTTGCAGGACAGGCCAGAATGACGATCAAGCATGTCAGCAAATGAAGTCCCAAACAAGTCCCACTGTCATTCCAAATATAATCTGATGTTGGATTTCTCATGGAGTCTAGCAATAAAGTTCCAAATTTCTCCATTTTCCCAGCAATTACACTGAGAATAGGGGTGCTGAACCTGAGTTGTATTAAATATAAAACTCAATAACTTTGTTCTTTTCAATAAATAAAAGGTTCCAAGAGAAATTTGAATTAAATGTACTTGTTAACTCAATATACTTAAGCTGTTTCCCCCTGGTTTTGCTGTTACAAAAACTGTCAAAAGACTTTTAGAAATCTTAAAACATTAAAAATTGAAACCCTCAACCTGTTGTTAAAGCATTCTTGGGGTGCAGGGCTTGCCACTTTCAGCAGGAAGGTCTTGTGTTGTACAGGGCTTTGCCAATCAAGATCTGAATTCAGGAAGCAAGTTGTTGCTGCTGATTAGTGTAGGTGAGGGAATGGTGGGTACAACCAGCTCTCCACTTGCAGACTTATTTTCTGGAATCCCTACATTACTGGTAAACACATTCCTATTTGCCTTTCATGGTGATGTGCTACTTTAATCATTACAGTCCTTCTGGTGAAGCTACTCCCACCAACACTTGGGTAGGGAGTTTCAGGATTTAGAACAAGTGTTGAAAGAATTTTCACGTCAAGATGCTGTGCAACTTTGAATGGAATAAGGTGGTGTTCCCAAGCATCTGAAACCCTTGTCCTCAGTGTTAGAGGTTTGGAAGTTGCTGTCAGAGTACTTAGATGAATAACTGCATGTTTTTTATAAATGGTACACACTGCAGCCGCTGTGATTCAGTGGTGTAGGGAATGTATGAATCAACAGGCTACTTTGTCCTGTATGGTGTCAAGCTCCTGATACAAAGTTTTAACCAAAAACCTCGACAATTTCTTTCCTTCCCACAGATGCTGCTTGATCCACTGAGTGTCTCCAGCAGATTGTTTGTTACTCCAGATTCCAGTATCTTGTGTCTCCATGGTGTCAAGCTTCTTGAGTGTTGTTGGAGTTGCACTCATTCAGGGAAGTGGAGTTTATTCCATCATAATACTGACTTGGATGGTGGAAAGATTTTGGGATGTCAGGAAGTGAAACACTTGCTGCAGCATACACAGCCTCAACCTTGCTGTTGTAACCACAGCATTTATGTGGCTGGTTCAGGTAGGTCTGTGTTCAGTGATTATCCCCCACATCTCAGATGTTGATCATGTGGTACTTGACATTTATTGACACCGCCATATCTATGGGTAGGTAGTTAGACTCTCTTGTTAGGTATGCTCTGGTGCTTTTGTAACATAAATGTTGCTTGTCACTTTCCAGCCCGTGCTTCAGTTATGTTTAGATCTTGTTGCGTGCAGGCATAGACTGCTTCATTTACTGAGGGGTTATGAATGGAATTGAACATTATGCAGCCATCAGCAAACATCCCCACTTCTGACCCCATTATGAAATGAAGTTCATTGATGAGATAACTAAAGATGGGCCTAGAATACTGCCCTGAGGCACTCTTGCTGTGACATCCTGAGGCTAGGATGATTGACTCCCAAGAACCACACCGATCTTCCTCTGTAAGATGTATTACTCCCATCATTGGACTATTTCCTGTGCGATAACGATTGACTTAAGTTTTACCAGGGCTCCTTGATGGTACACTTCGTAAAATGCTGCCTTGATGTCAATGTCAGGAATTCTCACCTCATCTCTAGAATTCAGCTCTGTGGTCCATGTTTGGACCAAGGCTGTCATGTAGTTTGAGGCTTAGTGGTTTTGGCAAAACCTAAAAGACCATTGATGAACAAGTTATTGATGAGTAAGAGCTGCTTGGTGACAATGTTAATGATACTTTCCATCATTTTGGTGATGTTTGAGCATAGACTGATTGGGCAGTGATTAGTTGGGAGTATTTTTTTGAACAGGATATACTCAGACAATTTTCCACATTATTGGGTAGTTGCCAGTGTTTTAAATATACTGGAGCTGTTGCTAGATTTTGACCACAGGGCTTCAGTACTACAACTGAGATGTTGTCTGGTCCCATAATCTTTGCTATAAACCGTGCTTTTCATTGTTTCTTGATATCACGTGGAGTGAAGTAAATTGGCTGAAAACTGACTTCCATGATGGTAGGTTTCTCAGGGGACACCAAAATAGATCATCTACTCAGTGGTCTATTTGCCTCTGCTAATACCATTATTTTTAGGGTCCAAGGGTCAGATTTCCATTTGGTCCATCTGACCCTTGGACCCTAGAAGCAATGGGATTGGCAGAGACAAATTAACTTGTGATCTCAATCTTAATTATCTGGAAGTCCATTTGCTGTGTGAGTGAAAGGATAGAGGGATTTATGAAGATGTCCATAGTGTTAAAGCCAGGATAATGTGGGAGTATTGAGCAATTTTGAAGGATGAGGTGGTGCTTGACACTTATTAATGACTAAAACAAATGTGCACCATCAATGTTCAAATCTATTTTTGGATTTGAGATCACAAAGATGGTGGTTGTACCAGTGAAGGGAGCAGTGAACGAAAGAATGTGTTTCTCAGGAGCCAAAGCAGAAATGGTGGATGAAATGAAGGATTGGCAGCCTGTTGATTTCATTCCTGGACCAGCAACCTAGACAATTGATCTGTGCATGTGAGTTTGAATCCTATAATGGCAGCTGGGAAATTTAAACTAATTAAGCCAATCTGGAATTGAAACGCTAGTATTACTAATGGTGATCACAAAATATTTGGATTTTCATAAAAATACATCTGGTTGGATAATTTCCTACAGGGAAGGAAGCTTACAATCCATTCCTGCTGTGGCCTCTGAGACTCCAGACCCACATCTTAAATGGGGAATTGGGGATGGACAATTAATCCAGGATTCACTGTTTTTGATGTCCACATGTTGTGAATGTATTGAAAAATAGTAAAGATGTTCTGAATGTTGATGTGGGTAGCTTCAGCAATATTTTTGTGGAAGGAAACTGAGTAGGAAGGTGGATATAAATAGGGAGGAATACGAGGAACTGAATAAAGCTGGCTTTATCTTGGAACCATGAGTTTATGTGTGATGGAAAGGTCAGTGGGGTGACCGTTTTGGAGAATTTCAATAAATAGCAATTTTGCCATTTGAATATAAATGGAAAAAATGCAGCTTTTTTATGTGTAACAGATTTGTTAGTCCATTCAACGAGTATGTTGTAGTATTAGCAAAGTGGAAAACTTGGAGTTTTGCATTGTATGGAAAGAATCACATATTACAAAAAGTTACATTCTTTCTCAAATCTATTCTGTAACTACAACCTGATGTGAAGTTGAATGAGCAGGAAAGGGGTAGAAAAGAAATTGCACACCAGCTCCAACATAATGGAAATAATTTTTGCCTGTTTAAAAAAAAATTCAAGGACTCTGGATTTAAAATTTTCCCTTGAAATGTCACACATCAGTTCACAAATTATTTCAGTCTTGAGCCTGAAGTGAGCAGAAAATAAATACTTCATGTGGAATTTATATAACCAAAAAATATAATGAACAAAGGTTTCCCAATCAGTAGTCATGAAACATTTTACTAGATTTGTCTGCCAGATTTGAGCTCTACCCTAAAATAAGTTTAGTTTCCTTGATAGAAATTATTATTAATTTTATGTAGTAAAGATTGTTATGGTACAAAGATTATGCTGCTTATTCTATTATTACAGGCACTGAGTCGTTACATTTATTTTCTATTCCAGTCTGCAAAATCCATTAAAAAATAAATATACTGTTACTCGTTCCTTGGCAACATTCTAAAAAAGACCAAATACTGGGCTCAGTTGTCCTTATGAAAAATATCAAAGCAACTGCTTTTTAAATAAGTATTTTCTGCATTTGGCATGATATTCGATGTGTTTCAATTTTAGCTGAAATTTATTCATATTAGTAAATATTAAAATTAGCATGTTTTTGGGCTACTATGGTTAGAAGGCTATCAGATGAAGGTTCTATCAGATAGACAGTTGTGATAACCCCCATTTTGTATGATCAGTTTTAGATTGTTTGCTAACTAACTCTCAGACCTGACTTCCTGCTTAAAACTATTCATTAGGTGGTAAACTGAAACAGGTTTATTGTGAATGTTTTCAATTTCCATTAGTTGTTGAGGACAGAGAAACAATCAAATATCAAATGGTTTGGATGTGCTTTAGATGTGATACATTTGCAATTGCAGGTCCTCCATGGGTTATGAATGCCCGACTTACGGAACGCCCATACACAGGAACAAGTGTTTGGGAAAACCGGTGGGATGGATTCGCTGGCTGCTGCTGGGCTGTAGCATGTTCTGCTGGGTGGGAATGGGACTGCAATGACTGAGCCAAGTTGATCTGGGAGCGCTGAGCAGACTCATTCACTCACTGAGTCAGGGAGGTCAGCTAACAGCCACTCTTCCCGCCCCTGCTCGCTCTCCCATCACAGCTGTTTCTGTGATCCTATCCCACATGCGGTTTTTGTTCATTTCTGACTTGTGAACTGTTCAGGTTATGAACAGTTCTCAGGAACATCACCCTGCTGTAACTGGGGGAGGCCATGGTGTAAACTCTGTTGTGATCTAATGCAACATTGGTTTTAGAAATTGCGATCAGTCAGGCTATTAAATCGTATGCCACATATATGTCCTATCAAAATCCTTTGGAGACTGTGTATAAGAAACACAACATTGTTTCTTTGGAGAAAAATATACAGTAATTAATTATACTGGAATCTTCTTGTTACTCTTTAACTTTTCATTCTTTAATTTTGCATCAGAAATTCTTACCAAACCATTATTTTCATGTGAAATGCATTAATTGAAACTAACATAGTTAACAAGGAATCCTGTACTCATTTACTTTACAATTATAGAGGATTTTTTTTCCATAGCAGTCTATCCTTTTTAATATAATAATGTTTATGCTTGTAAATGTTAGGATTAGGACATTAATCTTGTTATTTTTTGTCAATTTTAATGTAAAATAAATAGAAACTACTTTAGTTTTCAGTATGGTGGTATAGTTCAGTCTAATTTTGATAGCTTTAACAACACAAACCAATCTGGACTCCCTTCCTGTAATTTTCAAATAAAGACCAAAGGTGATAATCCAGCTCTGGGCTTTGGGAAGCTACAGGAATTTAACAGAACAATGAAACACCATAGGTATTTCAATGATGCAGCAATTTTTATATTTTGTAAGATTGACTAGAAGACCTTGAAGGTTTTTAAGAGTAAAAGAATTTGCTATGGTGTATAATCAAGCTTCTGTCAAGTTTTTATTATGAAAAATAGATTAAACTTCAACAACATCAGTTTTTACTGTGGAGCAGATCATGGAAGATAAGGAATTGAGGCAAATGAGTTGTGATGTCTTGGACCATATACAAATTACTAAAAATGAGGTATTGGTGGCCCTAAGGCACATTAAGGTGGATAAACTTCCAGGCCTGACCAAGTACATCCACTGAATTTGTGGGAAGCTAGGGAAGAAATTACGGAGCCCCTTGCAGAAATATTTGCATCATCTTTGAAGTTCCGGAAGACTGGAGGGTAGTCAATGTTGTACTGTTATTTAAGAAGTGCAGCAAACACAAGCCGGTGAGCTACAGGCTGGTGAGCCTGACATCAGTGGTGGGTAAGTAACTGGAGCAGATTCTGAGGGACAGGATCTAACAGCATTTGGATAGACGAGGACTGTTTGGGAATAACAAACAAAATGCTGGAGGAACTCAGCAGCTCAAGCAGCATCTACGGAGGGAAATGGACAGTCAACGTTTCAGGTTGAGACCCTTCAGGACTGATTAGGGATTGTTAGCATGGCTTTGTGAGTGGAGAAATCGTGTCTCACAAATCTGTTAGGGTTTTTGTTTGAAGAGGTAACCAAAAGGATTGATAAAGGCAGGGCAATGGACATTGTTTAAATGGATTTTATAAGCAAGGCCTTTTACAAGGTCCCACGTGGAAGGTTAGCTCACAGGGGATCCAGGGAGAGCTGGATAAGTTGGCTTGATGGTCAGAAGCAGAGGGTGATGGTAGAAGTTCGGTTGTCAAACTGGAGCCCTTTTACTAGCCTCAGAGATCGGTATTGGGCCCATTGTTGTTTGCTATTTATGTAAATGATTTGGATGAGAATGTAGAAGGTATGGTTAGTAGTTTTGCAGGTGCCACTAAAACAGTGGTATTGTAGATACTGAAGAAGGTTATCAAAAAGGACATCTTGATCAGCTAGGTAATGGAACAAATGCAATTCAATCCAGATAAGTGTGAGGTGTTGCATTTTGGAAAGTCAAACCAGGGTAGGACTTTCACAATGACTGGTAGGGCCCTGGGGAGTGTTGTAAAAACGAGTTAAAAGAACATAGTTCTCTGAAAGTGGCATCACTGGTAGACGGTGGTGAAGAGGGTGTTTGGCACGCTGGCCTTCATCAGTCAGGGTTTTTGAGTATAGGATTTAGGAAATTATTTTGCAGTTGTACAAGATGCCACACCTGGAGTATCGTGTACAGTTTTGGTAACCCTGTTCTAGGATAGTTGTCATTAAGCTGGAAAGAGTGCAAAGAAGATTTACGAGAATTTTGATTGAGGGGTGACCTTGTAGAGGTGTATTAAATCATGAATGCGCACAGTCTTTTTCCCAGGGAAAGAAAATCAGAAACGAGAGGGCCTATGAAGGTGAATGGGGAAAGATACAAAAGGAACCTGAGGGGCAACTTCACGCAGAGGATGGTGGGTATATGGAACAAGCTGCCAGGAAGTGGTTGAAGAAGGTACAATAACAACATTTGAAAGACACATGGACAGGTAGGTGGATAGTAAAGGTTTAGAGGCATATGGGCCAAATGCGGGCAAATGGAACCAGCTTATATGGGCATCTTGATCAGCATGGATGAGTTGCGCTGAAGGGCCTGTTTCCATGCTGTATTTACTCTGACTCTGATTTTTAGAGTCATAAAGTCAGAGCACTACAGCATACCATCTAGTCCATGCCGACCTGATTTTCTGCCTAGTCCCATCTACCTGCACCCAGACCATATTTCCTCCAAACCCCTCCCATACATTTACCTTTCCAAACTTCTCTTAAATGTTACAATTGAACACACATCCACCACTTCCACTGACAGCTCATTCCACACTCGTACCACCCTCTGAGTGAAGAACTTTCCCCTCAGATTCCCCTTAAATATTTCATCTTTCACCCTAAACCTATGACCTCTAGTTCTAGTCTCACCCAACCTGTGGGGGAAAAAGACTGCATGCATTCACCCTATCTATACCCCTCATAATGTTGTTTACTTCTATAAGATCTCCCCTCATTCTCCTGCACGCCTGGGAATAAAGTCCCAACCTATTCAACCTTTCCCTATATCTCAGGTCCTCAAGCCCAGCAACATCCATGTAACTTTTCTTTGCACACTTTCAAACTTCTTGATATCTTTCCTGTAGGTAGGTGATCAGACTGCACACAATACTCTAAATTTGGCCTCACCAATGTCTTGTATAACTGCAACATGACATCCCAACTCCTGAAATCAATGCCCTGATTTATGAAGCCCAATGTGCCAAAAGCTCTCTTTACGACTCTATCTACCTGTGATGCCACTTTCAAGGAATTGTGGATCTGTATTCCCAGGTCCTTTTTGTTCTACTGCACACCTCAGACCCCACCCATTCACTGTGGAAGTCTTACCCTGGTTTGTCCTTCCAAAATGCAACGCCTCACACTTGTCTGCATTGAATTCCATCTGCCATTTTTCAGCCCATTTACCCAGCTGGTCAAGATCCCGTTGCCAGTTTTGATAGCCTTCCCCGCTGTCCACTACACCCCAATCTTAGTGTCATCAGCAAATTTGCTGATCCGTTTACCACATTGTCATCTAAATCATTAACATGGATGATAAACGGCAATGGACCCAGCACCGATCCCTGCGGCACAACACTAGTCACAGGCCTCCAGTCAGAGAGACAGCCATCTACTAAAAATCTCTGGTTTCTCCCGCTAAACCAATTTTGAATCCAATTGGCTACTTCATCCTCAATGCCAAGTGACTTGACCTTTTGGACTAACCTCCCATGTGGCACTTTGTCAAAGGCCTTTCTAAAGTCCATGTAGACAATGTCCACCACCTTTCCTTCATCAACCTTCTCGGCAACCTCCTTGAAGAGCTCTATAAGATTGGTTAGACGTGACCTGCCACACACAAAGCCATGTTGTCTATCTCTAATCAGGCCCTGCCTATCCAAATATTTGTATATTCTGTTCCTCAGAATACCTTCCAATAATTTACCCATGACTGATGTCAGGCTCACCAGCCTATGATTTCCTGGCTTATTTTCTAAACAACAGACAACATTAGCTATCCTCCAATCCTCCAGCACCTTACCCGTGGCTAAGAATGTTCTAAATATCTCTGCCAGGGCTCCTGAAATTTCTGCACTAGTCTCCCACAAGGTCTGAGGGGACACTTTGTCAGGCCCTGGGGATTTATCCACCTTAATTCACCTCAAGACAGCCAACACCTCCTCTTCCGTAATCCGGATACGGTCCATGACCTCACTACTCTTTGGCCTCAGCTCTATAGTCTCTTAGTCTGTCTCCAGAGTAAATAAGGATGCAAAAAATTCATTTAAGATCTCCCCTGTCTCTTTCAGCTCTGTGCATAGATGACCATGCTGATCTTCAAGAGGACCAATTTTATCCCTTGCTATCCTTTTAATCTTAATATAGCTGTAGAAGCCTTTGGGATTCTCTTTCACCTTGTCCGCCAGAGCAACCTCATGTCTTCTTTTTGCCCTCCTGATTTCTCTCTTAAGTACTCTCTTGCATTTTTTATACTCTTCAAGCACCTCATTTGATCCTAACTGTCTATATTGCCTATGCCTAAAAGGCCTAACTGCCTATGCCTTTTATATTTTAAAAATGTGTATGTCAAAAACTTTTATAGTTTCCAATGCAAACAATATTTCAAAACACATTTATTGATTAGTCCTGACCATTGTTCTTAATGTTTTTTAAGTGCTTTTAGTAGAAGCTAAAGCTTGTTGGGAATGGCTTCTTCAATAATTAGCAAATACATTTTTTCTGAGAGGGAATGAAATAATCAGAAGACCAACCCCATTGGCCCTAAAAAGATGATCAGTAAACTGTTGTAAAGAGCCCGCTGGCAAAAGACTGCCCAGCTTATTTCAAGTGCCAATGCTTGCTGAACGTGGCAATGAAGTTGAGCTTTTTGTAATCTCCCTCAGGAATTTTTTTGTCTACTAGGAACCCCTCTTCTATCAGTGATCACACAGTATAGTTGCAGCAAAACCTAAAGTAACCAAATATTCGGGCAAAGCACAGCAAAAAATCTCCAGATGCTGGGAATCTGAAATAAAAACACTTATTCACTTTTGCCCTCACTACCTCTCCTCCCACCCGGAGAAGGAATAGGAATCTGCCTCCATCTCAATGGCCTCCACATTCAATGGACCATCCTCTGTCATTTCCACCACCTTTTGATATGATGCCATTTCTGGATACACCTTTGCATCTCCTTTTCTGAAGGGACACTTTCCCCCTTTGACTCTCTGGTTCACTCTTCCACCTCCATCAACAAACATTCACCTTCCCATTCAACACAAGAGGCGCCATAATTGCTCTTTGACCCCTTCCCTTTGCACCATCAAGGGACCTGAATACTACTTCCAGGTAGAATGGCAATTCACTTTTATTTCCAAATTAGTGTACTGCATTTGGTGCTCACATCGTGGTTGCAAAGGTTTACAGACTGTTCAGTCTGCAAAGGTAACCCTGATATTCCAGTTCTTGTCACTTTAATTCTCTTCCCCAGCATAACTTCTCTATCTTTAGCCTCTAACACTGTTGCGGTGAAATCCAATGTAAACTCAAGTAACAACATTTCATCCTCCTACAGGTATGTTCCAGACCTCAGGACTCAACATAGAATTCAACAATATCAGATAACCAGCCTTTCCAGTTTGTGTCAATACTGTCCAGTTAAGGTGAACAATCATCAACCTGTAATATTAGTTCAGTTCTGACCTCTCCACAGGTGATGCTTAACCTGCTAGGCAGTTCCAGCATTCTCTTTTATTCCAGCAACTACAGTGTTATACGTCCCATATTTCCATCATCTGTCCTCATTCATCACCTTTTTACACTCCTCCATTCAACAAATAAGTTTCATTCAACAAATATTCATCACACTTTTTCAGTTGGCACCTACACTACCTGTGTTATTTGGTCTCTCTTGAACTCCAGCCCATCACAGACATTCCCTTTGTTTTCTCCCCTCCCTTACAACTAAAAATAATTACTTCAAATTTCTCCCATTTCTCATGAAAGGTCATCAACCCTAAAACATTAATTCTGTTGCGCAGGCACTGCCTGACCTGCTGAATGTTTCCAGCATATTCTGTTTTAATGCAGCCAAACAATTTAGCAAGTTCACTGTAAAACTGGCTGTAGCTTACTAGCTAATTCAATTCCTACCTGGCTGGATTAATTTCCTGCAGCAGAATGCTGCCAGCATCTTTTTTATCTTAAAAACTCAATCTCAATAACAAGTAGCAATTTTCTTGAATCCAAATCTTTTTTTTCCACAAACCATTTCAGGATGTAAAATGGTTTGCATACACAAGGAAAATGCAGGAAGTTCCAGCTTGACTCTTAGTCTTCCCACAGTTTTAAGGTCCATTTGCTGCCGTTAAATAGCAGCAGAAAACAACTCCCATGTATCCAGTAATTCTAGTAGCAGTACATGTTTTTGCACATCGTTTAGAATAGTTTTCAATTCCTCAACTATTCACTGTATTTCCCCCTTGGCCACCACACAACCTCTTTCAGCCAGGAAGGCAATAAGACTAGTCTATGGCTATCTCTAAATCTACTTTCAATCATGCTGTTAATCTTTGATGTTGAAACAAGGTTATAGACCATAACATTTATGGGAAAGAAATGAAGATGAAAGCAGAAATGAGAATATATATATGCATTAGGTAATGGCAATATGACATTTGAAAATAAGGAAAGTAATCATTTGAATGTATAAAACAATAGATGGCATACTGTTTTGATACATTCTGTTTCAGATGCATTAAACACTTTCCATCTAACTGCGTGTTCTAACTTAAATATCTTGTTTGTTTTCGTGCTCGTTCCCAGTCTAGCACATTGCTGGTACTACTTGTACTTCGAGGTTGGGCATGGAATTTTCAACTGTGGTCCTGTTATTGCTGCTTCCACATTTAATCCTGAATCAGAACTATTTTTATAAGAAGCACACCAAGTTTTATGTTGTTTTACCTGTTTTGTTATGGGGTTAGCATTGCCTGCAGCAGAGCAGTTTGTTTGGGCTGCTACATGGTCATCTGTCTGCTCCAGCAACAGTGAACTTGATTCAATCAGGTCAAGCCAGACAATGGCAATTTTTTGAACACCCACTGGGGTTAAAATGGAATGCTTTGAATATTTTACCAAGTCAGCCAACTGAGAATGAAAAAAGCTCACCAAATCTATGCATGTGGATTTAAATGATCACTTTGGGATTCATTTTGTGGTCTTTTAGCCAGACTAGAAATAGCTTAATATTTGTTGAGCTATCCTGATTATTTGAATCATTTCTCGTGTAAATTCCAGGTTGAAAGAGCAAACCTTGTTAGATTAATGACTACGGTAATTTAATTGAAACTCCTGATGCTACAAACAGAAATTAACTGATCTAATTTATTGCAGCATTGAACATTGCACTTTAATGAAGGTTTACTGTCACTAACATTTCAAAATACTTTTTAAGAATGAATACTTTTAATGATATTTAGCAAAAACCTTAGTTTAAATTATGGAAATAAAACATGCTCCAGATCGAATACCGGAAACCTTTGCTAGAGAACCATTGAAATATGTTGCAATGTGCCAAAATAAGCATAGTATTTCATTGGAATCTATTTCACACCCTGCTGATTTGTATGGAAAAATTGGTAGCAAAATCACATAATGTTATCCAGAGAAAAGTTACTGTTTACTCTTGTCACAGACTGATTAAATTCTAACTTATATTCTCTGTGCAGTAAAATACGAACAAGCTGCTTCCTGAATAGTTTTGTCCTGCTTTACTGCATAAAGTTCAGATCATGGTAGTTTTGAAACTCTTTAACCCTTGCTTACTTATAGCTCATAACCCAAGACCTGAAGCTGCATATTATGGA
>JAUZTB010000098.1:27126645-27138306 GCA_034780895.1 Rhynchobatus australiae | reverse complement strand
TATTTAATTGTGAATGTTTTATATATAGTTGCTAGACCTAATCCCCATATCATCCCAATGAGACAAGGGCACAGCATTTCTTGTTCTTAAGAGCCCATCCTACCTACTCCAATCTAATCAACTTTTATTTTTACCTGCTTTGCAAGATTGATTTTATTTTAAACCTATCTTTTCCTGACACTCCTACTTCATTGGTCTAAAGTCCCCTCCACCATCAATTTGTCAGGGCACCAGGTCAGCCTGCCTTAAGTGGAGACCTTCCGATTTCTAACCCATATCAGTGCTGGAGCTGGTTGAATTGAACTCTCTTATGATCACACCATACCTTCATCATACATTTAACTTTTTGATCTCCTTGTCCAAGTCAATCCATGCACAATTGAGAGATTATTACCATGGACTCATTTTGACCATCGATTTCAGACTCTCTCAGCAGATCCCCTTTACTAGTTCTACTTATACTGTTGGTATCTAAATGGAGCATAACTACCCAGGATCCCACTTCCACTTCTACAAAGTTCTCCTCCAGTCATAGAGAGGTATTGTTGACTCAGAATTGCCATAATATCTTCTGAGCTAAAATCCATTTTGTGTGAAATTCCCACTTTCTAAACCATTTATACAATTCTGAAACAGATATATTTTAGATTTAGGGTAGGGCTTTTTGTTAGGTCACTTGCATTAATTATGCACATATAATATCATCATTAATTTCCAGCCAAAACAAATGTAGCACACTCGCGTTGCTAAAGTTGAAAACACATTCCTAGGTATTTAGTTGCCATTAAGAAACAATGTCACCAAAAGAAATTACTTATTGAAATTCCCAGTCATAAAAATATATTAATTTTGTTTTGAATGTTCTTTGTTTACGTTTTGACATCTTTATTAAAACATCTGTATGGAATGCCAGTAGATAACTCCAGACTCAATTTACAACTCCTGGTCTTGCCAATGGGTCTTAGTTAATTGTTGTTTTCAAATGTTGGGCCTTAATTCAATTGTTAGCTTAACAATGCCAACGTAGGCAACATAGGTGGAAGGGAAGATGACGAGGGCAAGCACTTCATAAAATTGACAGTAATCACTGAAGCAGAAAATAATTAATATGTGTAGAGATAAGATAATCAGAGATTCCTCTGCCCTTGTTCAAGTAGGCAATTCTGCATTAGAACTTCTCCATGCAATGCAACTGAGAGTAACAGTGGGGAGAGTTTAAGAACAGCAGGGGTATGACTCTCCAGCAATAATCATAAACTACATTAAAGTATGTCCTGAAAATGGACTAATTTAAATTCCTACTTCACTGCTGCTGTTCTGCACAGACTTATGGGGTAGACGTTGAACAGTGAAGTGCAGCTGCAGCAGTCCTGTGTTTCTGCCAACTCCTATTCTCCTGTTCCAATCAACAAACACTGACTAACAGCCTGGCCACACCTCAGTGAGATTGGAGAAAATGGTCTCTGGCATAAAACAGGCCACCTCATCCAATCGATTGATTTCACGGGTCCAAAGCCAGCGGCAAAAAAATTTTTGTTTTGATCAACATTTCTCAATGTCGTTATTAACATTCACTGAAGAGTAGATGGTAACACATCATATATCAACCAGATCTGCCACAAATTTTGCTGGTTTTCCATCCGAAGGTCAATTAACCACTTTACAAAAGGCAGAGTCACCAGCAGAAGGTGAACAGCATCACATTTGTTGGCAACCACCTATTTGGAGAGGGCTTCTGAAAATGCTGTTTGTATTTGTCCGACTGTGATATTTTGAATTTGACTACTTTTATTAACATGAATGAGAACACTAGAATGCAAGGAAATAGGAGGAGGAATAGATGACTAGACCACTCAAGCCTGCACCACCATTCAATATGATCATGCCTGATCTATGCTGGTCTCACTCCTCTCCCCTGCCAGTTCCCCAGAAACCTCATCTCCTTGATCTTCCAAATATTTATCAATCTCCACCTTAAATATATCTAATGATCTGGCATCTAATGTCCTCTGAGGCAAAGAATTCCAGAGATTCACTATGCTCTGAAAGAAGTTGTTTCTACACACCTCAGTTTTAAATGACTGGCCTCTTATTTTGAACTTTTCCTTTCTACACCTCAAATTTTCCCCTTGTTCATGACTCTCACACGAGTGAAACCATCTCAACATCTACGCTTTCACCTCCCTTTAGGATCTTATGTTTGAAAAAGGTCACCCATCATTCTTCTAAACTCCAAGGAATACAGACCCAAGCTGGCTAGCCTCTTTTGATAGGACAACCCTCTCATCCCAGGAATTAGCTTGGCGAATTTCCTTTGGACTGTCGCCAATGATACTATTTTCTGAACTAGATAAGGGGACCAAAAATGCACATTATTCCGGGTGTGGCCTTACCAGCATCCTGGACAACTGTAACAAAGTCTCTCTATTCATAAACTCCAACCCCTTCACAATAAAGGCCAACATGCCATTTGCTTCTTAACTATTTCCCCTCTAACTTCTTGTGATTCATGCACTAGAATACCTAGATGCCACTGAACTTCAATCATTTGCAGTCTCACTCCAATTGGAACAATGAAATTATGCTAATAATCACCATCCACAATGTCACAGGAGTAAAACTCCACAAAAACCTGTCCGGTCTGACCCGTGATGGCCTTATCCCCATAAAACCTTTATGATTATCATAACTCCAGGTGAATGCTTGTCTCTGTATAATAAGGGTCAAACAGATAGAGATTTGAGCATCCTGCTGAAAAATTGGTTTAACTCACCCTAACCCAACATTAATGGGCCCCTGGTCTCCATCATGAAACATAATCATTATCCACAGGTCACACAGGATTGCAGAGATAACTCAGTTTTCCCTCTTCACCTCAGATTGTCTTCTTAAATATCCTCTCTTCTTTTGTCCATCCTCATCTCTTACAACAAGTGTGAGGAGCTCATGTACACAGGTGTCACAAAGATCAGGATGATGGTTTAGCTGCCCCTGTTGCTTCCTTTCTTTCCTCCCCTTCACTGGATCAAGCTCTCCTAATGTTCCTTGCTGACTTAGCGCTGAACTAATATCTTTTGCTGGAGTCTATCCCATCTCCTGCCTTACTCTGTAAATTTATCTTGCCTGCAAGTCCCTCTTTCTATTCACTTGAACCAATTCCACCAAATGTCTCTCACTCCACTGCCGATAAATTGAATCACAGGGTGTTCGTTGAATACAATGAGACTATGGTGCTCTGCACAATTTGTTAATGTACCAACTTTTCCTGTCCAGACTTACATAGAAAGAATGACTCGTTAAGTGGAAAACCAGAACAGTTGGGCTCAGTGAATAACTCCAGAGGCAATAAGGCATTTATTGCTGCCATCACATTAGGTAAAGCCTGCTAACAATGGGTTAAAGCATGCCTTTTCTTTCAGAATAAATAGACTATTAACTGCTATTAAAATTCCAAAGTCACCACACTTCTACTGGTGGCCCCTCCTGAGCATAGTTGCTGACACAGGAAGTTTAGCTTTCTGTAGAAGTTCTAATCCAACAGTCTGACCAGAGCTTTCATGTCTTAACTTCAGGTAAATCTGATCAATCAGTTGTAGAACCATAGCCTACTTCATATGACAACTCCTCTCTTCAGTGCAAAGTTACTTTATTGAGTGACTCTGAAAAAAAGACTCCTTTTTATAACTGCAGCAGCAGCTACCTTAATAAGACCTGTAAAGTGCTCAGCTGAGTCACACTCGAGCTCAGTCTCCTTGAAAGTCAAAATATTGATTAACTTGGAAAAGGTCACCAAGGCAAGGGGGGGAAACAATTAGCCTTACCTGACAGGAAAAGAAAGGACTTAAGGCTAATTGTTTCCCCCCTTGTAATTGTGGAAATGTGATGTACATCCTACCTATTTAATTATGTCAGTGTACAGGACATAATAATGAGTCCTGCACTTGATAGCAGACAGGTAACTAATTAGCTAACACACTGTAATCATAGTTGTCTCAAGATGGAGCAGGCCTAGGGCATGGTTGACAAGTGATATTGGGATGAGGTTGCTACTAGGATTTTAACTGAGTCTCCAAGAGCAGTTGGGACTCTCATAGGAAACCATTAGCTTAATTATGGGACTACAAACAGGCATCCGTCTTTCACAATTTTTAACTATAGCCCATTGAAATTGAGAAATCTTATCATTCCTATCAACAATTAATTCATCATCCTGACTGTAACCAGCTTTCATATCTGCTGTTTCCACAGCAGAAAAAAAGACACAATTTTCTTTTGATTGACTTTAGGGAGCTTCTTTTTTGATTATTTTTTTGCTTAAGTTTGACTGGCGGTAAATCCTGATCATGGGTCTGCTACACTTTTTATTGGTCTTGTTTAGCAGCCTGTTCTCATCTACTTTCCCACTATATTTAAGGGAAAGAAAAATGTCTGCTTGAATTGGGGACTTAGAAATTATTTTGTTTTGCAACTGCTCCCTCAAAGGATGTTTCTTAAAAATTTTTAATTATGTTTAATACATTCTTGTTTAAATATTTCAAAAATGTGTAACTTTTAATTACATATGTCAAAAACAGAGGAACTTATAGATGAATCACCAAAAATGTCCCAGACGCCTTTAAAAATTCACTTGGGTTCAACTGCACATCAAGTTATGTTGGACATGCAGCAATTTGGCCTCATGTTTTATTTTAGTTTCCCTTCAGAGAGCACAGCACTTGTTGGACTGTAGATTGACTCCTGTATCCATAAATAACAGAACATTCTGTAATAAGGCAGTGCCAAATATTAATAAGACATGATGCAAAAGAATATAGAACTCAAAAGACTTTCTTGATTTCCCATACCTTCTGAACATGTGTCATCACTGCTAATGCTGAGTCGTTCTGCATTGCCCTGTACGTATTTGTTGTATAGCTTTATTCGTAATGCCCAGCTCAAATCTGGTTGTCGAACAGTATTCTTTAGGCGGCGCCTGGCATTTGCAAACCAGTTGGAGACCTATTAGAAAATCATATTTTTTTTAAACAAATAGCTATTTGACAACAAGTCCTCCAAAAACCCTGGTTAAAAAGGACAAACTCAAGAATTTTTTTTCTGGATTTTTAAGAAAGTGAAATGCGATCATTTTGACTGCAGCTTCATTAAAACATGCGTTTTCCATCTGAAGCTGATCATGGAGAACAAAACAACCCATTAATCATTGTGCTACAGCAGTGGTCCAAAATAATGGCACAATTTCAGCATACATCCCAACAACCTTTTCCACAAAGGATTTTTACCTCTCAACCTCTAGGTGTGGGAATTTTATATGCACCTAACTTAATGCTATTGTTCCATGAATGAAATGGTTAAAGTAAACGAGTGGAGTGAAACCGATAAGATTTCATGGCACCATATGTTGATGCTCTGAGGTTTTTTTAACTTGGCTGCTCATTACACCCAGAATTTGCTTTGAGCTCCATGCAGATAGTACAGTAGAACGTGGCAGGGAAGGCTTCATGCTGATTGTGGTCACTGGGGGAGCAAACAAGTTCAGCAAGCCAACAATCTGCACTGTCTTGCCAATTGGAAGAAGTTCTGAGCTCAAAAAAAAAATCCAAGCAAATCTGGAACTTGGCTATAGCTGTTATGAAATTCATTTCTGTAAGGTTCTTTACAAGTTACAAGAAACTGACATTTTATTGAAAATAGTTGGCCCATGATACAATAAAATTAATAATTTTAGAAAAGAAAAAAGGTAAATTTGCTACTATTAAAGAAGATCAGAAGGGTAACTGGTGCCTTTTAAGTACAAAACAACATTTTGACACAAAGAATGAATAAAAATATTAAAAGTAATAGCATTCAGATTAGTTTTAGGTTAAAACTGAGATATTTATTAACCATATTTTATTTCTCACATAATATATTATTTGTAGGTCTGAGTAAATTGTTTCCTGCACAAATCATACTGCATTGATATGGAGCAAAGCTGTGTTACATCAAAACAAAAAAAAATGGTTAATAGCTAATTAGCTAACAAGTGAAGAATCTCATAAAAATATTCATACAAGGCACCACCTGTGTTAATCACAGTCAGCGGCAGATGACTTTTACCAAGAGGAGGTGAACCAAAATACAGCCAAATGGAAATTGTTCCACACTATCCATTCTGGGCCTTCAAAATTATTGCAAGTAATAAAAAAAATTGAAGTAATATCCTGTAAGGTTGGGGCAGAGAAATTTAAAGTTAGCTAAAAGAAATGTAATAATGAAGATACTAAACGGGTTTGGTTTTAATGGACAGCTGTCAAAAGACCTAGGATGGAAAGATGATGGGGGGAGGGGGGAGAAGCAGAAAGCCAACGATGATTAGCCCTCAGAGAAACCTCTGCTTCGGAAAATCAACACAGGTTGCTGAGACTTCTGCATTAGTTCGGGTTGAAGACTTCCGTTTCTCCCCGGATTGCTCGACGGCTGTGCGGCTGTGAACCAGGTTTGGAGGTGAGTTGAGGTGAAGATGGGGGAAAAGCAAAGAATATTGCAGGAGCACTGCGTGGGAGTATCCAAAGCTACCAATTTCAAAGCAGTTGTGCTCCAGTAAAATGCCCTCTAATTCTTCGAACCGAGCGCTTAAAGAAAGGAATTATAGAGATTGACGTGCTTGAAGCACCGCATTAAAGGACAAATTAGTACAACTATCGAGAGCGACAGCTACAAGATTATTAAATAATTCTTTCATTGGGGAACATTAGATTTCCTCCAAGATTGTTTCTGCTGCAGGAATTACCCACAGCAGGTTTCTGTATTTATCTTTGCCTGTTCTGATTCCTTGCTTTTACAGGAACTTTGCCTTCACAGTTTTATTTTATTGCTACGTGCCTTTCCTGGATATAAAAAAAATGTCAATAAACGAGAATAGTGACCATCGCCCCTCTTTGAATTTCCCCCACGCCGCCTGATGCTGGTTTAGGATGATTTATCAACATCGAAACGTGAGCTGATCCCTCATTCTCAGCCGAGTCCTCAGAGGCAGGACTGCCGGGAGGTGGGGGTTGCGGTGAAGTGGGACTGGGGTGAGGCAGGTGAGAAACTCCTGGTAGGGGATATTGGGTGCAACTCTAGACCGATTGACAGGACTGGGACGGAAGTGAGCAGAGCGACAGACTGCGGTACACCCTTTCATTTAGGAATAGAAATATTTCTCCAGGTTATTCAGCCGGGAGATAATCCCGAGCAACGTTGTAACAGATGGATTTCTGAAATACAACGACGCAGAATTCCTTCCTTCTACCAAGAATAAGATTTGGTTTGTTGCTTTGCGACCCGCGAAAAACATTTTTGCTCTTGCCCCATGAAGATGCTGCCTTAACCTTGTGTAGCACGTAAACTCGCCGAGAGGAGCAGCATCTCAATCAAGGGGAGGGTCAGAGCTGAAAGGGCCCGCAACTAAGGAAGGAACAAATCGGATCGGGGGACGTTTCCTTTCGAATAATCGTCTCATATTCCAAGTCAGTTGGGGGTGGGGGGAACCAAAAGGTGTCAATGAGATGCAATCGCAGTGAGAGCAGGCAAGTGGTCAGCGCTTCTTGCTCAAGGCGTGGTTTGGAACCTGATAACTTTTAATTTGGAGGAATTCGAGAGGGGACTGATTGACAGGAGGGTAAACTAAAGGACATGAATGCAATTCAAACTTCTGAACACTCGTTCTCACCACTGTCAATGCAAACCAAACCAAAGTATCTCTTTTTGGCATGCACTTATAAAAGTAATTAGACATTTTTTTCTCTAATGAAGTGTTGCTGTGTCACGAATAAAACGCCCACAGCATAATTACATTCATGTACTATCCAACTGGATATTCGCCGACTCAAGGGTATGGGGTTGGTGCAGGAAAATGGCGCTGAGATAAAGGGTCAGCCATGATGTTGGCAGAGCAGGAGCGAGAGGGCCGAATGGCCCGCTCCGATTTTGCTTTGTTGAGTTATTTTGTTATATTTGTACGGCCGGCAGTATAACTCCTGGTTGAAATGGTCCCATTCAGTTTAGTTTCAGTTGCATGATGAAACTTTCCATGGACTGGTGGGAGTTTGTTTCGAATCTCTGCACAAATGTAACAAAACAGTTTTGACGCTGGAGCTAATATTTCTGAGCAGCAATATTTTAGTGCAACACTGTAGCCGCAATATTTTAGTGCAACACTGTAACCGCTCCTGAACCGCAGTTGGAAAAAGCGCGTTAAAAAAAAACACTTATTATCTCAACGGGTACATTCTCAACTGTAATCCCCACGGCAAATGCAAAGTTGCAGAGGGATCGTTTCAGAATGATATCCTGTATTAAAATAAATCTAATCACAGACCCGAACAGTAAATTGACCTAAAAACATTTCATTCAGTATCGCATGAAAAGCCGAGTAATCCTATTATCCATTGAGACGTTAGTAAAGTCACGCATTAAACAGCAGTGAAAGTCAGATTACGGGGTATGGAAACAACAGGGCTTTAAGCAAATCCTTGAAAATGATTCAATTCAAAGCACAATGAATGGGGCGCAAATTCTGTTACAGTCGACTTCTCTCCGGTTTCTATTCATAATTTTGGAGCAAGTTCCAATATTTGCTATGAATGCACGCACCAAAGAGCAGAAATATAAATTGACTAGAATTTGTTACATTTGAACAACCTCTCGGAGTTGCCAGCATAAGGAATTTTCGAATAAAGTAGATCAGAATTAAGTTGCATAAGAATTCTAAGGCTAAAGCTTCCAGATACATACCCGCTGAGGGGTTTCGACTGTACTGAGCTGGAGCTTTTCACTTAACCATTTTGTGTGAAACTGATGTTGAAAATCATAAAATTACTTCTAATGTTGGAAATAAACGGATTGTCTCCCGTACTTTGTGACTTGGTTGGATGGGATCATCTATGAACACTGGTTGGATGATTCCAAGTTCTGATGGGACAGTGCGTCCAACACATCGGCACCTCTAAACTGGGAGTTTTGATTGTGGTTGAAAATCAATGCCTTGTGTGCTTGCCCTAACTAATGACAATGTAATATTAAACCGGGAGAAGCGGTCACAGAGTAGAAGGGGGAGACTTGATTGGGGTACTACCCCTCGCGGTGTTAGCGCACTCTGGGCACTTAATGCTGGAGAACGAAGTGCAGTTTCCCCGTTCGACACGGCTCCACTTTCAGCGCACCTACAACGGTAATTGTCACATACCCGCGGTATCTTTCGGGCGAGGTGGGGAAAGGGGCTCTCGGAATAGGGTTTACCCAGGATAAACTCAGACTTCCGCATAGATGACGAAGGCAGCGAATGTGAACGTTTTTCTTCTGTAGGCACCAATGGGTAATTCTGAGAGATATTCAGGAACGGCGGAAATCTCGGCGACAACATGTGTTGTTCAGTGAAAACAAAAGGACCTTACTTGTACCAGGGTCATCTGGGATCCAAGGGCCAGCAGAATCTTCTCCGTTTTAGTGGGGTAGGGGTTGTCTCGGTGCTTGTAAAGCCACTGTTTCAAGGGTCGAGCCATGTCCTGAAGAGCCTGTCGTTTGTGCCTCACTTTGCCACCGCTCTGCCGGGAGCTGCAAGCAATACGGATCAGATATGGTCAGTCGCCACTAAACAAGCAAAACTTGAGCCTGCTGAAGGAAACCAAAGCAAAAACTCCACCGAAAACGGACACAGTTTAAATGCTCTAAAGGCTCATACCCCGCACTATGCCCAGCACACTCTTCCCGTACACGGAACAGAACATGCTCTGCAAATCAGCAGCATGCATTGCAGTCTAGTGCCCCAGGCGCGTCCATTGCCCACCACGAGTTTGCATTGCACAAGAGCCCATAATATTCGGAAATTATGTAAACAGGAACAATCATAATAATAATAATAATACAATCTGCTGGAGACCTCAGCAGGTCAGGCAGCATCCAAGGGAGGAGGAACAAGAGTGAACGTTTTAGGCCGACCAGCTTTTATCGGGTCATTTCTACATGAATCCAGATGAAGGGTCTCGACCCGAAACGTCGACTGTCCTTTCCCCTCCACAGATGCTGCCTGACCCGCTGCAGCTTGGTCTTTTTTTTCGCTCCAGATTCCAGCACCTGCAGTCTCTTGTGTCTCCATTTCCACATGAAATCGTATGTACAATTCCCAGGTGCGTGGTCTGTTGAGCATCTGCAGCATTTTCTGATTTGTTTCAGAGTTCCAGCGTTTGCAGTCTTCTTGTTTGCTTTTCTATCAATCACTATGTGTCAAAGTGAGGTGCTGGGTCAAAGGCCCGACATAGCACTTTGAAAGCCCGTCATCCCACTACGTTTAAAATCTCACCTCTTGTGAAGCAAAATACTAACCAAACTTTCTTTTTTTACGTCAAATTCCAAATCACCACATTTTCACTTCAATCTACAAAATAGACGCAAATCGGACCCAGTTTATCGTGAAAATGTTTAGTATTTTTCGAATATTTTCGTCCAGATTAAAAAAAAGATAGAATTCGCTGCATTAGACGACCCTAAAAACAGACAATAGCGTTTAATGAAATTAAAGAAAAACTGCAGATACTGGAAGTCTAAAATAAAAACGGGAAAAGCTGCAGACACCGAGCAGGACAGGCAGCGTCTGCGGGAAGAGAAACAGAATCGTGCCTCCAAAGATATAGTAGAAGTCACAATGCACAAAGATTTAAAGTCCAGTTGCTCCTATTTTCCTTTTCCTGATATATTCCAATAGGATGCAAAGGAAGTTTGAGTTTAACGTAGAATTAGGAATGGAAAATCTGCTGGGATCCCTGAAAAGCATTCGTTTAATGTTAATTTTTAGGGTCGCTGGAATCAGTATCTACATATCGTGGGATTATGTTGTTTGTTGCGAATTATGACGATAAAGTAATTCAAATGTTTTCATTACAGCCGGTGTATTTGGGAAGATTCTCAAGACGTGATAAGTCTTGGTAAATGGGTCAATCCACGTCTCCTGGGAGGTACAGAAAGGCTGCTTCTGTGCGGTGATAGTCCGTTGCATATTGTGTTGTATAGACGATGTCTTTCACAATTTAAGGACCTCTGCAATCAGGTGCAGTTTTTAAGTTGTGATGAAAGCACTGCGGCAGCCGCAGCAATGTGATCACGAAAAGAAACTTTGTGCATGGTGAATCATTGATTGGGGGATAAATATCATACCTAGATCAATACAGTTGGTGAGTGGCTGTGGGCACGTTTTACTACGCGCAGTGCGTTTGTGTGGGTGTGTATGATCAATAGGAGACTTGTGAAGTGTGAGGAGCCCTCCATTGCTGGAGGAAATGTGACTGTGCGTTCGAGATGAGACCTGCAGATGTCGCTGCGAATCTTTAGGCTGGATGTCCAGTCGCTGCTGATCCTTGTGTTGTGACCTGGCGGTGATGGTTGATCTGAGAAACACGTCCCTCTGAACACAGCCAGACTTTTGCGTCGTTACTAACTTTTCGCACTGCACATCTGTGGCCCCAAAGCAACTGTCATCAATTATATTTATAACCTTACAAGTTCTCACCACTGCAAAAGTAATGTGGGCAGCCTGTGGGTAGTGGAATTCTATTTGCTTTTGACATTAACGTTAAAACAAGAAGGTGACGAGCTATAAAAACAAAATACAAATTCTCTTGGAATCCATATCAATAGTCAACGAAT
>JAUZTB010000098.1:27081415-27096491 GCA_034780895.1 Rhynchobatus australiae | reverse complement strand
TTGGTAATATTAATGCAATATTTCCCACCACAGGTTTTGGTCTATTTGTTTTACGTGAGAATGGGATCTATCCCAGGATGCTCTGAGAGGAAAGGAGGAGATTCCTGGCACTCTAACAAAGATTTTTGCATCTTCTTTGACCATGGGTGAGGTATCAGAAGACTGGAGGATAGCTAATGTTGTCCCCTTATTCAAAAAGACCAGTTAAGGATAAGACAAGAACCTACAGGCTGGTGACCATTGCATCAATAGTAGGGAAATCATCAGAAAAATATTAAGGGACAGGATTTACATTCATTAGGAGTCAACATGGTTTTGTGCAGGGGAAATCCTATCTCACAAATCTGAGTTTTTTGAGGATGTAACAAAGAAAATTAATATAGGTAAGGTTGTAAATGTTGTTTCATGGACTTCAGCAAGGCTTTTGACAAAGTCCTACACGGTAGGCTGGTCCAGAAGATCAGGGCACATGGAATCCAAGATGTGTTGGCACACTGGATCTAAAATTAGCCTGGTGAAAGGAGGAAGAGAATTGTGGAAGAGGGTTTTTCCTGACTGGAAGTCTGTAACCAGTAGTGTACTGCAGGGTTCAATACTGGAATCACTGTTTGTCAGTATATATAAATAACTTGGATGAGAATGTAGATGGACTGATTAGTAAGTTTGCTGATGGCACAAAAGTTGCTGTTGTAGTAGATAGTGAAGAAGGTTGTGAAAGGATACAGAGGGACATAGATCAGTTGGAAAGTTGGGTGAAGCGATAGCAGATGGAATTTAATCCAGACAAGTGTGAGGTAATGCATTTTGGGATGTCAAATACTAAAAGAACAGGTAGAGTAAATGGCAGGAACTTCAGGAGTGTTGATCCAGAAAGGGACTTTGGGGTACAAGTTCATAGCTCGCTGAAAACAGCAATGCAGGTGTACAGGGCAATGAAGAAAGCATTCAGCATGCTTGCCTTCTTTGGCTGGAGCATTAAGTATAAGAATTCATACATCATGTTGCAGCTGTACAAAACATTAGTTAAGCTGCACTTGGAGTATTGTGCACTGTTCTCGTCACCACACTACAGAAAGGATGTGGTAGCATAGAAAGAATGGAAAGGAGCAGAGGGATATGGGCCTAATGCAGGCAAATTGGATTAGCACAGATAGACATAACGGCTGGCATGGACAATTTGGGTTGAAGGGCCCATTTCTGTGCTATACAACTTTATGACTCCATGAGTCTGTGACATGACTTAATAGCTTTGATAAACTAATGATAAAGGAACATCACCAGAATATGTATTTGTTTTTCTAATATTCTTTATTATTGGTTTCATTAAACTGATTCACTACTTTCATTGTAAAACACCCTTTGCTTACAGAGAGTTGAAAATGAAGGTCAATATCACAACCTTTCAATCTACTTTCTATTGGTAAGTTGATAACCTCATTCTGTATGCAAATTTTGAAGAGGAAATGACACCACATTAGGGAAAATCACAAGAATAAGTGGCTGATCCAATTTATGAATAAGCACAACTTCATCAGGAAATAGATATAAAAATACATAAAATAATAACTCCAAAAATGCACAAGGGCTAATGAAAGATGGAAATGGTTTGTTCAAATGAGAAGATCATCAGATCACTACCTTGCAATGATTCAAGGTAGTAATTGCCACAGAATCGTACTAGAAATTAGTTTAAAAGGTGATCTCATATGACTTTTATCTTAACTCTCGATAAAACAAGGTATACATCATGTGTGATTTGAAGTGTTTCTGCTGGGGCCCCATTTTTATATTTTATATGGAACCCATCAGCCAATTTAATATATTAAAAACCTCATTGTCACCAGCACTGACCATTGTTATCTTTAGATTTGCATCTCTGAAGAATATCACTGATATTCTTTGGAGATATTTGGTATGTAATGACAATGACGATATGTTGTAAATATAATTGTAACAAGGCAAAATACTACTGCAATGTTTTTAGATAGGGATTTCCAATGGTGAAGGACTAACAATGTATTTAACATTAGGCAATGTACCCTGAGAGGGGCTTTGATGCAATGGTGTTGTGGTGATATTGCCACTCTTGTCCTTCTCTGTGGTTCAACATCAACGGAGACAGGTGCAAAGATATTACCTTCAAGAGTTGCTGCATTAAACCTATGGACAATACATACTACAACTGAAAAGTGCCAATGTCTGCTATGGATGATGATGAAATAGTACATCAGGTGCTCCTGCAGTGCTACTAATTACACTCAAGGAAGTTTTAATAACATCTAAAAGAAAATTAAATTTCTGCTAAAATACATTATAAGCCAACATGTAGTAGGTAATAAATATGTAAGCCAACCTATTTAAGTTCAAAGATTTGTTATTTAATTACTTAAGTAAATATTTTAATTGCTTATTAAGTTATGCATCCACAAAGTTTGATTCTTATTATTGAATGTAGTAAACTAGAGCCTTACATATGGAATCCATTTGTAATTCTGCTTTCTTAGACTGTAAACAAACTTTAAAAGCCACAAACTTTACTGATATTCTATTGCAGTGCTCAAAGAATTAACTCATGCCATTCCATTTCTCTAGAAAGTCCTGTATCCAGTCAGAATGTCTAACTTATCAATTTATTCAATTTGTTCACAAATACAGTTCTCTGTAATAAGTAGTTTAATCTTGTCTCACCCACACACAATCTACCTAATGAACTTTAATTCACCCTGCAAATCTCCAGAGACCAAGACAACTTTCAAGCATGGGCTGATGAATGGCAAATAGCATTCACACCCAAAAATCAAAAGTGTCAGATAATGATCATTGGTAGTAAAAGAGAGTTGAACTACTTACCCTTGGTATCCATGGAGGTACAATTGTTGGCTGCCCTACCATCTACATTCTGGGGGGTCACTATTGAGAAACTCAACTTGACCAACCACATAAAAACTGTGGCTATAAGGCCACTTCAGACTCCAGGTATCCTACAGCAAATAATTGACCTGCTGACATTACAAATCCTTTCAACCAAATAAGGCACAAATGAGAAATGTGATGGAATTCTCTCCAACTGCCTGGATGAGTGTAACTCCAACAACACTCAAGAAGCTTAGGGAATCAGATAAAGATAGGACATTTACCATGAATGGGGAGTATTGAGGAACAAAGAGACCTTGCTGTACAATTCCAAAGATCTCTGAAGGTGGCAGCTCAGTAGGTAGGGTGGTGAAGAAGGTATGGGGGATGCTTGCCTTTGTTAGCCAAGGCATAGAATATATGAGCAGGGAGGTCTTGGTACAACTTGATAATATATTGTTTAGACCACAGCTGGAACACTGTGTGTAATTCTAGTTGCCACAGGGAGGGAAGGATGTGGTTGCACTGGAGAGGGTGTAGTGGAGATTCACCAGGATGTTGCCTGAGATGGAACATTTCATTTATGAGGAGGGACTAGATAGACTTGGCTGGTTTTCCTTGGAGCAGTGGAAGCTAAGTGGGGACCTGAGAAGGGTATGCAAAATTATGAGAGGCATAGATAGGGTAATTATTGATAAACTTTTCCCCATGACAGAGATGTTTAAGATCAGAGGGCATAGGTTTAAAGTGGGAACAAAGAGATTGAGAAGGGACCGAAGGAAGATATTTTTTCATCCAGAGGGCAATTGCAATCTGCATGCCTGAGAAGACATTGGAGGCAGGTACTGCCAACAACATTTAAGAAGCAGCTAGATGAACACTTTGTCACCTACATGATGTACAGCAGTTATTCATCTAGGCTATTCCAAAAGCACCTCTAAAACCTGTGACTTCCACCACCAAGAGAGACAAATGCAGCACCTGCAAGGGAGTACCACCTCCTACAGGTTGTCCCTTAACCCATATACTATCCTGACTTAAAAATACATCATTGCTCCTTCATCATCTCTAAATCCTGGAACTCCTTATCTGTAAGCATTGTGGGAATAACTTTAAGGGTAAAAATGGACAGGCGATGAAAGCATTTGCAACCTTGCAAATTAATAAATTAGAAAGATTTTCCATAAAGCAATTTGATTACATCAGATAATTAAATAATACCAGAGAAAATTCATCAAAATAGTATCTTTACTATTCAATCCTGGTTTACTAGTTTCCCCAGGAAAGCCCAACCCTTGATTTTTAGCTGTAGCTGAATACCCAATTGGATATGCATCATTTCTGAAGATCAATAAAGAATTTATTTAAATTTAAGTTCACACAATGATTTAATTCTGCATATCTATTGTTAACTTATTCTTTAAGTGATCTGTTTGATCTTAAAGTGGGATATTTAATATTTTCTTCACTATTTCTTTAGGTTTCTTCAACTTTTCTTTGTAAATTGTCAACTTTGTAAATGCTTTTAAAATGTATAACTTCATACATTTTTGTTTGGTATTCTTTTAGTTTTGAAAGTCTTACTTATTCTTGCACTCCAGATCTTGACAGATCAAGCACTGCTTTAATAGAGTAATGATGCTCTAATATTATATTTTTAAATTCTCAATGCAAAATGCTGTGCAATAGTTGGGATCAACTTCAATGTATGCTAGCCCCAATGGCCCTTGTGCGCAACAATAGGGTTTGTGTCATCTGTTTAGGGTCTGTAACAGATGGTAAACACATTTCAATATGCAACTAACAGAGTTCTTTAGCACAGATTACTATTTTAGGTTTGATAGGAAGGCAATAGAGGAAGAGAGGCCCAGACAGCATGAGTTTGGAAAACAAATAATTTTGTTACTGGTTTCTTTTTCCACAGATGCTGCTTGACTAGCTGAATTCTTCCAGCATTTTCTGTTTTTGCTTTACTTTGAGTTTAGAATTATTTCTGTGGTCTCAAGGAGCAGAAGTGTTTTTCCAGCCCTCAAATTATAACCTGGGCCACTACCTATTATCTTGCATTTCTCTTGCTTTCTATTATCTATTTTATCATATATTTTAAATTATCTCCTATCCTTTCCATATGTGTTTTAAATCCTCAGCCTGCATATCTTTCTACAAACAAAAACTTAATTCTCATTGTCATGATTTTGGCAATGTTTTTCTACTGTAAATTCACATAATATGATAAAAGAGGAACTTGGCGATGATGCTGTGTGGTAAGTATAGATTTTAAAGAAGCTACATATGTAGTTGCATTGCTGTAATAACACCCTGCCACCAGTGGTGGTGCATTAGCACCTTGGTTTTGGGTCTCAAAGAACTATATACAATCATAACAATGGTGCAGAACTTATTGTGGTCTTAGTCAAATTGACAATATGAGTCCCTTCTGACGGTCATGAATGAAATACGTTTCTTTGTTTTTTTGAAGTCATGTATATGAAACATAAACACTAAAGTTATAACATACAACAACATAATAAAGGTAAAATGCAAGGAAATGTGACTGATGCTTTTGGGTGTTTACTAAAATAATTTAGTTGGCATGATTTTTAGAGTCATTAACAGTTCTGTAGACTCAAAAACTTCCGTATTTTTGATCTAACTATTGATATCTTATAAGTAACTTCAAAACACTCACTGCTTTACCAATTAAATTAAAGTAATAAAAATTTCAAAGGATGCTTCTTCAGGATTAACCTGACATGTTGTATGGCCTCTGAATGACTAGTTGGGAATGTCAGGCTGCATTTTCAATGAAAACAGATGGTTAAACTACATTACAATTTTCATCTGTTCTATCAATCTCTTTTTTAACTCAGTCATAACTTTTCTCTACTCCAATAGTAAAAACAGAAAATGCTGCAAACACTTAGCAGGTCAGGCAGCGTCTGTGGAAAGAAAGAGCTAACACTTTTGGGGAAATTAATATTGATTCTGACAGACTACAATGTGCCCAGAAGAAAGATGAGGAACTGTTCCGCAAGTCCCACGTCCCAGCTATTTGCTAAGTGTAAAAGGGTGGCTAATGGAGAGGAAAGGTCCCCTTAAAGATCAGTAAGGCTGTCTATGTGTGAAAGCACAGGAGATGGGTGAGATTTTTAATGAATATTACTCATCAGTTTTTACTGTAGAGAAAACAATGGTTGCTAAAGAAATTAGGGAACAGAACAGTACAGCACAGTATTGGCCCTTTGGCCCATGATGTTGTATCGACCCATAAAAACCATTCAATCTATCCCCTCTCTATTTCACCTCCCATAACCCTCTATTTTTCTTTCATCCATGTGCCTATTAATAGTCTCTTAATTGACCCTATTGTATCGGGCCCTACCACCACCCCCAGCAGTGCATTCCAGGCACCCACAACTCTCTGTGAAAAAAACCTACCTCTGACATCTCCCTGAACCTTCCATTATGCACCTTAAACAGATGACCTCTAGAATTGGCCATTTCCACCCTGTTGGGGAAAAGACGCTGGCTGTCGACTCTCTCTATGCCTCTCATAATGTTATATACCTCTATCAAGTCTCCTCCCATACTCTGTTGCTCCAAAGAGAAAAAGCCCTAATTTGCTCAACCTTTTCTCATAAGACATGCTCTCCAACCCAGGTAGCACCCTTGTAAATCTCCTCTGCACCCTCTCCAAAGCTTCCACATTCTTCCTATAATGTGGTGACCAGAACTGAACACAATACTTCAAGTGTGGTCTAACCAGAGTCTTATAGAGCTGCAACATTACCTCTCAGTTCTTGCCCGTGGCTAATGAAGGCCAGCACACCATACACCTTCTTAACTGCCCTATTCAGTTGCCAGGCAACTTTGAGGGATCTATGTACTTGGACCCCAAGATCTCTCTGTTCCTCTACACTGCTAAGAATCCTGCCATTAACTATGTACTCTGCCTTTAAGTTCATTCTTCTGAAGTGTATCACTTCACACTTCTCCAGACTGAACTCCATCTGCCACTTCTCTGCCCAGCCCTGCATCCTGTCTAAACCCTGTTGCACTCTATGACAACCTTCTTCATTGTCTACTACACCACCAACCTTTGTGTCATCTGCAAACTTACCAACCCATCCTTCCACTTCCTTATCCAAATCATTTATAAAAATCACAAAAAGCAAGGGTCCCAGAACAGATCCCTGTAGAACAATGCTTGTTACCAACCTTCAGGTCGAATACTCCCTTTCTCCAACCACCCTCTGCCTTCTGTGGGCAAGCCAATTTCAAATCCACACAGCCAATTTTCCATGCATCTCATACCTCATGACTTTCTGAATGAGCCTACCATGGGGAACATTGTCAAATGCCTTTCTAAAATCCATATACACCACATCCACCACACTACCTTTATCACTTTGTCTTCTCACTTCCTCAAAAAACACTATTAAGCTCATGAAGCATGACCTGTCCTTCATAAAGCCATGTTGACTATCCCAAATAAGACTATGCTTCTCCAAATGCTCATAAATCCTGTCCCTAAGAAACCTCTCCAATAGTTTGCCCACCACTGATGTAAGGCTCACTGATCTTTAATTCCTGGGATTATCCCTTTTAACTTTCTTGAACCATGGAACAACTTTTGCCATCCTCCAATCCTCCAGTGCCACTCCTGTGGCCAGGGAGGACTCAAAGATCATTGTTAACACTCCAGCAATCTTTTCCCTGGCTTGCCATAGTAACCTGGGGTATATCCTGTCTGACCCTGGGGATTTACCTATCCTAGTGCTTTTTAGTAGTTCCAACACTGCTTCTTTCTTAATCTCGACATGCTCCAACACATTTGCCTGTTCTATGCTAACCTCACATTCATCTAAGTATCTCTCACCAATGAACACTGAAGTAAAAAATTCCTCCCCTACTTCCTTTGTCTGCAGGCACATTTCCCCCCCTTATCCCTGAGCAGTCCTATCCTCACCCTCTAGTCATCCTCTTGTTCCTCACATACATGTAGAATGTCTTAGGGTTTTCCTTAACTCTACTTGCCAAGGCCTTCTCATGTCCCCTTCTAGCTCTCCTAAGTCCCTCCTTAAGCTTCCTCAACCTTAAATATGCTTCCTTCTTCCTCTTGTCTAAACCTTATACCAATCACATTAACCATGGTTCCTTCACCCTACCATCCTTTCCTTGTCTCAGCGGGAAACCTATCTAGAACCCCATACAAGTGATGCCTAAACATCCTCCACATTTCTGCAGTGCATTTACCAGAGAACATCTGTTCCCAGTTTACACTCTCAAGTTCTTGCCTAATACCATCATAATTTGCCCTCCCCCAATTAAATACTTTCCCATAATGTCTGGTGCCATCTTTGTCCATGGCTATACTAAAGGTCAGGGAGCTGTGGTCACTATCCCTGAAATGTTCGCCCACCAAGAGGTCTTTCACCTGAGCAGGTTCATTGCCTAATACCAGATCCAGTATGGCCTCTCCTCTAGTTGGCCTGTCTATATACTGTATCATGAATCCTTCCTGTACACACCAAACAAACTCTGCCCCATCTAAACCTTTTGCACTAAATAGGTGCCAGTAAGGAGGTCCTGATGATGTCTTGGACCACATGCACATTACCAGGGAGGAGGTATTGCAGTCTTAAAGTGCATTAAGGTGGATAAATTCCCAGGGCCTGACCGAGTGCATCCTCGGACCTTGTGGGAAGCTAGGAAAGAAATTGCAGAGGCCCTTGCAGAGATATTTGCTTCATCTTCAGTCATAGGTGAAGTTCTGGAAGACTGGAGGGTGGCTAATGTTGACTGTTATTTAAGAAGAGCAGCAAAGACAAGCCTGGGAACTACAGGCCAGTGAGCCTGACATCAGTGGTGGGTAAGTTACTGGAGGAGATTCTGAGGGACAGAATCTATCAACACTTGGATAGGTAAGTTCTAATTACGGATAGTCAGCACGACTTTGTGTGTGGGAAATTGTGTCCGACAAATCTCCTAGAGTTTTTCAAAGAGGTAACGAGGCAGGTAGATGAGGGTAGAACAGTGGACAGTTTCTATATGGACTTTAGCAAGGACTTTGACAAGGTCCTGCATGGCAGGCTAGTCTGGGAGATTAGGTCGCATGGGATACAGGTGGGAGATAGCTAATTGGACTCATAATTGGCTCAATGGTAGGAAGCAGAGAGAGTTTCTCGGGACTGGAGGCCTGTAAATAGTGGTGTGCCACAGGGGTCGGTTGTTTGTTATTTATATAAATGATTTGGATGTGAATGTACAAGGCATGGTTAGTAAATTTGCGGATGGTATCATAGACAGTGAAGAAGGTTATCAAAAAATTATAGGGGGATCTTGATCAGCTTGTTAAGTGGGCTGAGGATTAGAAAATGGATTTCAAATCAGGTAAGGATGAAGTGTTGCATTTTGGGAAGTCAAACCAGGTTAAACATTATAGTGAGTGGTCGGGCCCTGGGGAGTGTTGTAGAACAGAGGGACTTAGGAGTACAAATACATAGTTCGCTGAAAGTGGCATCACAGGTAGTGTGGTGAGGAAGGCATTGCAGGCATGCCGGTTTTCATCAGTCAGGGCATTAAGTCTAGGAGTTGGGACGTTATGTTGCAGTTGTACAAGACATTGGTAAGACCATACTTGGAGTATTGTGGAGTATCGTTTATATGAAGAACATCCTTAAACTAGAAAGAGGGCAGAGAAGATATACAAGGGTGCTGCCAGGACTTGAGGGACTAAGTTATAGGGGGAGATTGGGCAGGCTAGGACTTCATTCCTTGGAATGTAGGAGATTGAGGGTTGACCTTATAGAGGTGTATAAAACCATGTGGGCTGTAGATAGGGTGAACACACATCGGCCTTTTCCCAGGGAAGGTGAACTAAAAACTAGAGGACATAGGTTTAAGATGAGAGGTGAAAGATTTAAAAGTGACCTGAGGGGCAACTTCTTCATGCAGAGGGTGGTGTGTATATGGAATGAGCTGCCAAGGAAGTGGTCGAGGCAGGTACATTAACAACCTTTAAAAGACATTTGGATAAGTACATCAATAGGAGGTGTCCAGAGGGATATTGCAAAACACAGGCAAATGGGACTAGCTTGGGACTAGCACCATGGTTGGTATAGATGAGTTTGGACTGAAGGGCCTGTTTCAGTGCTGTATTATTCTATCACTCTAAGCTTGCATTGAGTTTCATTATAACATTTCAGGAGGTCACACACAGATAGGTCAGAGTTACTACCATCCAGACTCAGTATCAAGTGGCCTAACTAATTCCAGCAGGTCCTTCTCAGCCCAAGCTATAACCCAAGGAGTTTATGATTTTCTCCTTGCCACCTCCTGTTAATAGTTACTTCTATTCCAATGCTGTGCTTAGGCAGATACCTCAGAATAAGCAGATTAAAATCCTTTCTTAGCCTATGAACAAGTTCAAGTGGTGTATAGTGACAGTTGCTCTGCTTGTCAAACAAGTATTTTGGATATGAAACTAGAATATTAAAGCATTGTCAGTAGCAGTGAGGCTGCTTAAAATACCTATAGAAACAAAGTTTTCAACCAGTGTTCAGTGTAGCAGCTGGGAAAATTTAGTGTGGCGTAGATATCCCATGGGATAGAACCAGGGCAGGTAAGGATTTTGAGATTAACCATCCAATTCTCTTGTCATTTAAACCATGGAATTCAGCCTGTTCAGGAGAGCATGTGGCAACCTCCAGATCACTCTTTAAAAAAAACACCTGCCTTGTCCTCCACCCCTTTCATAGCATTCCAAAATTACATTCACAGATTGCCAACCCAAAGCCACAATATTTTTATTCTCAGGTTTTAATCAAGTTACACTTGGCATTCACTGCCAGTCCAAGGCATTTGAGCCAAGGAGAAACATTTAGCAGCTCAAATATGGTCCACAGGCCACAAATTGTGCATCTCCAAGGCAGAGGGTCTAATCTCTATGTTTAAGTTTATCCTCCACACAAGCATTAATCGTATTCCTATATTTTGTTCCATCATTTCTATCTATCCAACTTTAATTCAACACCAATCCAAATCATAAAACAATGCTGACATGGTCCTTACTTCAATAAGTAAGTGTGGTTATGTATTCTAAACCACCTTTGTAAAAAGACTTCTGCTCTCTGTCCCAAATTTCAAACATTCAATCTTACATCTTTGCCCTCTAGTTCTAGAATCCTCAATTGAAAATATGATATGCATGGTACAAACATGATATAAATTGGGCTCTTGATTTGATTTTGTTCATTTCATGTTATTGTTGAACATATTTGTCCCTTTCTACTCTTTCCCATTCTTTCAGAATCTTTAATAAATTTACATAACGCAGGCAAAGTTATTATATCACATATTGTTATATACTAACAAAAACATACCCATTTTTTAATGATTTTCATTACATTTTTATTTCCTCACTGGGTTTAAAGATGTGTAGCCATAAACTATTACTGACACCATCTGAAGAACTTGTCAACATGGATTTTAGCAAGGCTTTTGACAAGGTAGGTTGGTCCGGAAGGTTAGGTCGCATGGGATCTAGTGTGAGCTAGCCAAAGATAATGCTCCAGGAAGTGTTGCCAAATAGAGACCCAGGAGTACAAGAACATAGTTTCCTGAAAGTCGTGACACAGGTAGATATAGTGTTGAAAAAGGCATATGACATGTTTGTCTCCATCAGATGGGGCATTGATTAGTTGGGGCGACATATTACAGCTATACAAGACATTGGTCAGACCACACCTGAAATATTGTTTGTAGTTCCAGTTGTCTACTATAGGAAGGATGTGATTAAGCTGGAGAGGGAGCAGAAAAGATTCGCAAGAATGTTGCTGGGGATGGAGGGCTTGAGTTATAAGGAGAGACTAGACAGGCTGGTACCATGTTCCCTGGAATGAAGGAGGCTGAGAGGTGACCTCATAGAAGGTTATAAAATCAAGAGGGGCATAGATAAGATGGATTGTCACTGTCTTTTTCCTGGGGTAGAAGAGTACAAAACAAGAGGGTACAGGTTTAAAGTGAAAGGGGAATAGTTTAAAAGGGATCTGGGGGTTAAATTTTTCACACAAATGGTGATGGGTATATGGAAGGAGCTGCCAAAGGAAGTGGTACCATTAAAATGCTTAAAAGTTATTTAGACAGGTAGATATATAGGAAAGGTTTAGAGGGATATGGGCCAAATGCAGGCAAATGGGACTAGGTCGGGAAGGCATCTTGGCTGACATGCACAAGTTGGGCAGAGGCGCCTGATTCCATGCTGTAGAACTCTATGATTCCACAATTCTCTGCATTAACATCTGCTTCCTCATCAAAGTCAGTATAACAGCACAATTTTATGGGATAACCGGCAAATTCAGAAAGCAACATCAGCACCTAGCAGACGTATTTATCATTAAATTGGTGTTGTGCATGGGTACATCATTGCTCTAATCCTGTTCTGTATCTTGCTGGCAATTTTCCCAGTCCTCACCAAAGACCACATTCCTGTTGGAATTAACACTGAAAGCAGAAAGGATGGAGCACTCTCCAAAAAAACTCTCCCATTTAAAGGCCAAAGTTTTCCAGAAATCCACTGACCTCTAATTTGCTAATGTTGTGACACTCTAACATCCATGAGTGACATTAGTCTAAGACAAATCTCCATGTGGAAACTTACCCAACTCTGAGCACTCACTTGACATTGTGAAAATCAGGGTATTTTATTACTTTCCTCAAGGCCCTGTAAACAACCCTCACAGTATACTATTGAAGGATAGACCCTGCAGAAAGTTGAAAACTTCCCTTACATCTTGATCCACCTTCCACTCAAATCTTAAATTAAAATGACACAGAGACCATTAAGCCTATTGGATCAATGCCAGCTCTCAAAGGAAAGTACCACTAGTCCCATTCCCTTTCTCTTTATTTCCCTGCACTTCACTGATGATTAATGATGTGATTCAGCACAATGTCAAATGGTATATTGCCTCCTCTGGGAAAATGCTTTGGAATGACCATGAAATAGAGAGGCAAGGTATCCTGCAGAGAGTGATTCTGCTCCTGATACCCCAAAGCCTCTTCACTATCCAGAGAGTACAAGTCAGGGACATGTTGGAAAAACCTCCACTTGCCTGAATGAGTCCAGCACTCAAAGAAGCTCAACACCATCCAGGACAAAACAGCACATTTGATTAGAATTTGAAAGGGCCAGAGATACATCAACAATCTCCATGGAAAATCCTCTGTAGTACATGAGGAAACCACTCTATTAATATCTGGTATTCATTTGGTGTTCTTGCAAAGAATCTCCACTGGATCCTATACTGATTCCTGATTCTTGACTTCCCACCTGAGATAACCAGAGACCCTGTGGTGATCAAACAAAATGGTACAAAGACGCACTGAAAGAAACAAGGGATAGACACAGACATCACAAATTAGAAAGATCTAGCCACTAACTGGTTCTCCATGGAATTCAGAAGAAAAATACCTTATCCTTAATAACATGAGAGAACAAAAAGGAAAGCAAAAGAAACCTTCGTCATTAGTTAGATATCGAACATAGAAACTTACAACTTTTGTGTTAATCTGAGGTTCTATGATCAGACTATTGAGTCATCTCAAGATCCATTAATGAAACATGATAAAGATCATCCTTGAAGTAGGAAATTGCTGCTGCCACTGTTGTGTATGCATAACCAATTGATATATTACATCTAGATTTTCGAAAGGCATTTGATTAAAACATCACTAAGAACGTTAGCTACACAAAATAAGCCCTCAGTAGGTGAGAGTAATATTTTAGCACAGGTGGAGGACTGATTACAGGAGAGAAAAGAGAGTAGGAATAAATATATCAGATTTTGTTTGGTAGACTGTTACTAGCAAGATACTACAAGGGTCAGTATTGAGACCTTAGTATTCATTATTTATATTAATGGCCTGGACAAAAGGACATAAAATTAGCTGAGGGGAGTATTCCAAGAGTCTATAAAGGCATATGAACAGATTAGATGAGAGGACATCAAAGCTGCAGATAAAGTGTAATGACAGGGAAAAGTTAGATTTACTTTTATAGAAATAATAGAAAAACAATAATATTTCAAGTGGTGACAAAATAGTAAATAGTAAATAAAGGTATCTGGGAGTGTTGGCACATGAAACATGGAAAGGTGACATGCAGATAAAGCAAACAGTTATGAAGGCAAAAGTTGTACTCTATTGTAAAGAAGTTGAGGTACAAGAATAAGTCACGTTTGTTACAAATGTTTAAGGCTTTGATGAGATCACACCTCAAATACAGTATGCAGTTTTGAAATAGTGTGGGATACATTCACTAAATTAATTCCTGAAATGAGATTAAATTGGACACTGGTTTAGAAGAATGAGAGATGATCTCGCTGGAACACTGGATTTTCAGAGTGATTGACTGGGTTGATACCAGAGTGTTAGTTGAGACTAGTGTTTAGTACTAGGAGTCTGGTCCATTTAGGACTGAGATGAGTAGAAATTTCTTTACTCAGTGTTGTGAATTTTTGGAATCCTCTGGCCCAGAGGATACTAAATTATTGTATATGCTTAGGACTGATAGTAATTCAATTTTTAGACATTGAGAGGATTAAGGCATATAGGATTGGCTGGGAAAAAGGACTAGGTCAGTGATCAGTCATAATCTTATTAAATTTCCTCCTGTTCCCATGCCTCAAGCTCCACCCTATAGTGTTTCATGTGCATAGTAGCTGAACTGTGGCTCTATAACTGGATTTTTATTTTGTTTTAAGTGAAAACTGTGTTTTGCACAATGTACGTGGCATTAGTACTTACCAATAGACAACCCATAATGAATACTGCTGGAGTGTGAACAAGTTTTAAATGAATGGTGCACTATAAATATGTAACCTGTAGTGTCTTGGAGTCCTAAATCTTAGTGGTGGTCACAGTTTACAGCCAATTTTGTCCACACTGCAACTCTTATTAACAATAACGTCAGCTCAGTGGTACAGCTAATAGAGCTGCACACAGCTCCAGGAACCTGGGTCCAATCCTGACCTCCCATATTGTCCATTTGGAGTTTTCACATTCTCTTTGTGAATGGGTAGGTTGCTTCAAGGTGCTTTGGTTTTAGAGACACAATCATACAACAGGAAAACAGGCCTTTTGGCCCACCAAGTCTGTGCCAACTGCCAAGCACTCATTTACACTGATCCTATGCAAATCCCATTTAATTCTCCCCACATTC
>JAUZTB010000098.1:27050558-27063215 GCA_034780895.1 Rhynchobatus australiae | reverse complement strand
TTCCAGTTACTGCCTGTGTTTGTCCTGAGGAAGTATCCTGACTCCAGTCTTGTATCAGTGTGCTGCATTTGGGTTCTTTGAGTTTGCTCTTTGATCAATATTGTGACACGTCCTACATGGGGTGGTGTAGTGGTTAGTGTAATGCTATTTCAGTGCAGGTGATCAGGATCAATTCCTGTTGCTGTCTGTAAGGAGTTTGTACGTTCTCCTAGTGTCTGTGTGGATTTCCTCTGGGTGCTCTGGTTTCCTCCCACATTCCAAAGACATATGGGATAGTAGGATAACATGGGTGTAAAATGGGCAGTGCAGGTGCATTGGGCTGGAAGGGCCCGTTACTGTGCTGTATAAAAGAAGTCTTTAAAAGTTGATGCTGACACACCTACAATGCAAGTTATCTTTTTATTTTTATTCGGAGTTCCAACACATGAAGGTTTTCAGCCTTCAAAGTTAACTTTGTCTCAATGGCTCATGCAAATTGTAAGATTGCTGTCTGCACCTTAAGATGCACCTGATATTTGGCCTCAGGTTTAATTTAAATGACACTGGTAAACTGCAGATGCCCATTGGACATTTCCATGCAACTCACTGATGAAAATGCTTCAAATATGGAGCCATTGAATTAACAGCAGTTTTCCCAGGAGTCCTTCAAAGAGATGTAACTGGAAGAAGGTGATGGAAAGGGGCTGATAGGGAATGAGATGACAAGAAAAAATATAAATTTGGGAAAGTATGATGTGGAGAAAGGGGTGAGAACAAGTGGGTGACCTGGAAAGAGGGTGAATGGGAAGGAGAGAATTGGTAGAGGAGGAATAGAGGGCAACCATGAGGTAAGGTCTATTGGGGTTGATGCAAGGAAAGGCACATGTGGAGGCTGCCATTAGATGGGCATTAAATTAGGAACAGAGCTAGCATTTGCCATCCAAATCCTATGGCCAGAACATGGCAACTGGGAAATACAAGTGTAAAGAATAGTTTTAAAATTCACTTCCTTCCAGTGGGGCCTGCACTGTGTCTTTAAGGAGAGTTGGTTTGACTGCCAAAGGACTTCTTCCCTGAAGGCAGCTAATCCAGAGTGCAAGATGCCTCAATCAATCATTATGACCCTAAATTCAGATTAGATGTCAATTCAAAGTCTGATGCTGTGGAGGGTGCCTTGGCTTACATCTTCATTAAAGTGGTGTGTGTGGTACATTAGAGTGGTCTTCATTAAATCCATCCCTATTCCTGCTGTTGGAACTCCCTCAACATGCCCTGTAACTTACATTGTTATATGGCCTATAATAAGGGGGGTGGAGTCCTGTATCCAGATATCTTTTGGGCAATTGTACAATATCCTGAGTCCAAATAAAAGAAACTTATTTGCAGGAAGACAAGTCTCATATTCACGAGAGAACCCATTGCTGTGCTTAGGACCTCTGGCAAGGAGGACTCCATTAAGATAAGGACATAAGAAACGGCAGATGCTGGTCATGCACATCCTCTCCCCTCTTTATACCAGCTATCTTCCCTCTACACTCAGTCCTGATGAAGGGTTTTGACCTGAAACATTGACAATTTCTTTCCCCCCACAGATGCTGCTCAACCTACTGTGTTCCTCCAGTAGATTGTTACTCCATTAAGATGACCCTGAGAAGTGTAAGATATTCCAAGGTGACCTATACTTCTGTGAAATATGGTCAAATATCTTTATTTCACAGTATGTACAGTTAGATTCCTGATTGCTGTAACAAAGTCAGCTTCAGAAAGCTAACTCCATCTAATCAGGATCAGGTCCTGCAGAAAGTAATGGGCACAAGTGATGTGAGACTGTAAATTTTCATTTCTTTCAAAGAAAACAATAGTGTAGAAGATCTGTTTTGTATCAAAATGCATAGTAAACCATATTTATTGTGTTAAGACTTTTTTTCTGATAGTGAATATTGTGGTTGACCTAAAAGTCAAATATTCCATTTTGAGATGTCTGTTAGCATACTTAGTTATACACTGCAATAGTAAGTGAGTCTCAGGGAGATTAGAACTCACACCAAAATAACCATGCCTTACATAATGGTTAAGTATAAATGGTGAGTGTAATGATAAAATATTTTGTGGTGGACCACTTAAGTATGGAACTCATATCACAAAACCTGTTGATGTTTGAAGTATGTTGGCAAATATGCACTGTGTTCTGTCAAACAAAATCAGAAGTTGTGGAGTTATAGCTCAAATTTAATGTCACAATTAACTACCATCAACAAAAAGTGGTTTATGAAGCTAAACATAATACTTGTAAAGGAAAACTGCCTGGTAATTCATTAGATCCAGAATCAAAGTGCTATAGACTCATAAAGTCACAGCATTACACAACACAGAAACAAGCCCTTCAACCCAACTAGTCCATGCTTGCTTAGGTGTTTTCCTCAGCTAATCCTATTTGCCTGCTTTTGACAGATTTCCTTCTAAACCTTTCCTATCCAGGTATCTGTCCAAATATATTTTAAACATTGTAATTTTACCTGTCTCTACCATTTTCCCTGATAGCTTGTTCCAAATACAAAGCTATATGTGGAAAAAGTTGCCTTTTGGATCCCAATTAAATCTTTCCCCTCTCACCTTAAACCTATGCCCTCTAGTTTTAGGCTCCTGAACCCTGGGAAAAAGATGTTTGTCCCTCATGATTATATAAACCTCTATAAGGTCACCTCTCAGCCTCCTTCGTTGCAGACAAAACAGTCCCAGTCTCTCCTTATAACTCAAGATCTCCAATCCCGGCAACATCCTTGTGAATCTTTTCTGCACCCTCTCTAGCTTAATCACTTTCTTCCTATACTATGATGACAAGAACAGGCTAGATTAGGAGAGATAAGTATGAGAGGACATGGCTTTAGGGTGAAAGGGGAAAGGTCTAGAGGGAACATTAGGGGAAACTTCTTCACTCAGTGGTGGGAGTGTGGAATGGGCTGCCATCTGATGTAGTCAATGCGGGCTCACTCTTGAGTTTTAAGAATAAATTGGATAGATAGGACGGGAGAGGTCTGGAGGGTTATGGACTGGGTGTGGGTAAATGGGACTAGTGGAATAATGTTTCGGCAGAGACTAGAAGGGCCAAATGGCCTGTTTTCTGCGCTGTAGTGTTCTATTAGTTAATCTAATTTATAAATGTTGAGTGAGGGATTAACATTTGGCAGGATGCCAGGAATAGGACAACTATCTTACTCATTTTCGAAATAGCATTTTGGGTTCCTTTGCCTCACCTGAGAGAGTCTCAGTTTAATGTATCATTCGACTGAGTGATTCACTAATTTCTGCCTTCGAATGGCAGCCAGAATTTTGCGCTGAAATCTCTGGTGTGAGTCTTGAATAACAACAGGTCAATACCTTTCATCAGATAAGTGAAACACAACTAAGTCATTTATAAGGATTGTAAACAGCTGAGCACTGAGCATGGATCCCTGCAGTACCCCACTATTAAAAGGATCCTGTTCTGTTTTCTGGTGTTACCCCACCTTTAATGTAAGATAACATTCATTTTAATTTTATGTTGTAACTTTTTGGGCAGCACCTTATTAAATGCTTTATGAAAATCCAAATATAGCTATTGGCTTCCCATTAATTCTGCTAATTCACCAAAAATAAATTTCATAAATTCCAACTGAATACAGCCAGTCATGTTATGACTTTCCAAGTGCTTTGCTATCACCTCCCTAATAATGACACATTATTTTCTGGGAAGCAGTTTTGGGAGCCCTGAGTTTGAGATGGAAGGCCCAGGAAGATAGAACCCAAAATAGTCTTGGCCTAGTTTTGGAACAACACAATCACATTCCCATCCATTAACCTCCCTATGATCATCTTACAGTTCCTTAAGAGTTATCAGGTACTCTTAACTGATTTTCCCATTCTTGTCTTTATGTTTGGGCCTGAAAATATCGAGAAGTAAATTTCCCATTCTGTGTATATGATACATGGTTGGGAAATCACAGGACTTTACATTAAAATTAATGGAAAATTGATTATGACTTAATAGGACAGGGAGAGAATTTTTAGCTTGATCTGTCAACAAGAGAGCATTTCACAAGGATCAACATCTTAATCTGCCAACTCCGCATACTTCTGTTGAAATGTATAAGTTGTGCTAAATATGCTTGGTCACAATTCATGCAAGAAATTGAGAGCTTTTCAGTAGTGTAGTATTTCATAGTTAAAGTGTAATTCTAGTTGCAAAAGAAAAAACAATCTACAGATATGTTTGTTATCCTGGGTGTATTAGGTTGGATGCATGTCTACAGTATATATTAGTGCTGGAGACAATACCCTCAATGGCACAGAGGACTCACTCACGAGAGTGATCAAAGCTATAAGATCTGAAAAGTATTGATTAAGATGGCTTGAAACAATCCATTATATTGGCAGCAGCTTACTCAGGATTTCAGATTCTTGCTAATTTGATGCAGTTCAAAACCAAACAGACTACCAATAATGTTGCTAGAAAAACAATTCAACCTGCTGAATGAGGAATGGGTGAGAATTCCAACCATTGTTCTGATCCCAACATAACTTGATCCTTTTTGTTGTGGATTGGAGGTGCTTATATAAGCATCACAACCACCTTGAAGAACCCAAGAGCAAAAAACTTGCAGATATTCAGATGAAATATTCAGTGGCATTGGAATGCAGCCCACGAGGAGAAGCACTGAAATGGATCTGAATTCCCACAGATAATTTCACTGAGAGTAAGCAGGATCAGTTAAACATTCCTGATAGTGGTAGTGGAGGGTTGTTCTTCAGATTGAAAGCCTGTGACCAGTGGTGTGCCATGGGGATCAGTGCTGGGTCCACTATCGTTTGTCAAATATTTTAATGATTTGGATGAGAATGTTGGTGACATGATTAAGACGTTGGCAGATAACACCAAAATTGGTGGTGTGATGGACAGTGAAGAAGGTTGTCTGAGTTTACAACAGGATATAGATTAACTGGGAAAGTTGGCAAGGGAATGGCAGATGAAATTTAACTTGGACAAGTGTGAAGTGATGCATTTTGGGAAATTAAATCAGGGCAGGACATACACAGTGAATGGCAGGGCCCTGGGGAGTGTCGTTGAACAGAGAGACCTTCAGGTACAAGTACATAGTTCCCTGAAAGTGGGAACACAGGCAGATAAGGTGGTGAGGGAAGTGTATGACATGTTTGCCTTCATCGGTCAAGGCATTAAGTATAAGAGTTGTACCATCATGTTGGTTAGACTGTATTTGGAATATTGTGTGCAGTTCTGGTCACCAAATATACAATAAAAATACGAAGGATGTGATTAAGCTAGAGAGGGTGCTGAAGAGATTAATAAGGATGCCTGGATTCAACAGTTTGAGTAATCAGGAGAGATTGGATAGGATAGGTCTATTTTCTTTGGAGTGGAGGTGGCTTTGAGGTGACATGATAGAGGTATATAAAATTATGAAAGGAACAGATAGGGTAAATAGTCAGTATTTGTTTTCCAGTAGAAGGAATGGCAATCCCATTCTAACACTTACCAATTACTTGCTTTTCCCAGTGTAGACAACATAAAAGGAACAGTAGTATAATGCAGAGTTGGGTGAAACAGCTGGTACCAAGGCCACACAGTTGTAGTGACCTCTGGTGCTGTCTGTGCAGAATTTGCACATTCTCTCTGTGAACGCATTGGTTTCCCCCAGGTACTCCAGTTTCCTTACATGCCCCATGTTACATGTGTTGATAGGTTACATGCTGGTGCAGATCAGTGCAAGAGAATCTGGGGGATGTTGTCAGCCCTGTAAGAAAGAATAAGTTGCAGGGGGAATGGGACTAATGGGTGTGCTTTAACAGCTGGCCTCCTTCTATGTTGTAGAGTCATAGAGTCACACAGCATGGAAATAGGCTATTCAGCCCACCGTGCCCACACCAACCAATGGGCACACATCCATATTAATCCCATCTTCCAGCACTTGGCCCAAAAGGTTTCTATGCTGAGGTGATTCAAGTGCTTGCTTAGATACTACTTAAATGCTGTCAGCTTCCACCACACTCTCGGGCAGTGTATTCCAGGTAATCACCACTCTCTGGGTGATAAAGGTCTCCCTCAGATCTCCTCTAAATCTCTTACCTCTTATCCTAAATCTATATCCTCTACTTTTATCTACATGTTTTAAGGAAACATGGCAAATAAATATGAGAAAAATATGAAAAATAAAGACGAAGAGATGTATCACATTCTTCATCCAAGGGGAAACACGAGTTTAATATTCTACTACTAATGATTAAGTGATCTCATATTATTATGAGATTATGCTTAATCCTATGTAGCTGAATAATTTGGTTACACTTTTGCAATAATTTTATGAACTTATAAGTAAAAAAAATTGCAACCTCCATTTTTAATAGTGAAGCTCCAAATCAGGAGTGTAAGTGCATAATTATCCTTTTATTCTAACTTTATACATTTTTGATGGAACAGAATAAGATAATAGCAGATGATGATATAGACCGGCATAAGAGATTAGGTAAAACAGACGGTAATGATGCATGTGATGTTAGATCGTTTTATGTATTTGCATGTGAGACAACTTTGCCATTCAATTGAAATTGGTATCTGTGATTTCCTCTATACATTTGTGTTTAGCAACTATTTTCTCTGCTTCAAGCATTACCCTCCTTTGCCACTGTTAACTCCAGTTGTCCTTCCAAACCCACTTAAATACTTTGATCAAACTGTGCAAAAGATTGTTCATAGCTGTCAAAAATCATGCTTGTGGAGAAGGACAAGAAATCACACACATCGTTCTTGTTGATAATACCATGGACAATGAAAAGCATTGGAAATCTGGCCTTTATATGCTCAAATGGAAAATTGCAAACAATTTATCTGAGATACTCATGAAACTGATGGAAATTAGTTTTATATGGAAGTACAAAGGTAATAAGATAAATCGGAGAATTTGTGGAAGAGGAAGGAGTTCTGGAGCTATCATCATCTCTAAAATTTCATAATGAAACTGTCAAGCTAGAAAATAAGCCAGTAGAGTGTACATGGAAAACTATAAACTTTAGAATCAGAAATAAATCCACTGAACAAAATGCTGATTCTGCAGAGACAAGGCACTTAGCAATTCTAAAACTTTTGTTTCCTTAGCTAGAAGAATGACAAAGATAAAATGACAATATATTGATTTTATAATAATTGTAATCACTGCATAAAATTGATATTGCGTCCAGGAGAATTATACATGTATCACGACAGAAATATCAGATTTATGGTATTTGGTTTCATTCTTTCTACAATCTGTACAAATCTGCAGTAAAACCATAGTTAACTGAAACCATGTCATTTATCTAAATAACTACTACAAAATTAAATATCAAATCCCTTTTAATGTACACAGAATAATGATACATTCTACCTTTTCCAGTGCTTCTGCACCACAAATCATGCAAAAAGCAGGTATTACAAATATAGGTAATTATTCCTATGATCTTCAAATAGTGTCAAACTTGATTATTTTTACTTTAGGTTTCATCTTCCACCAAATATATGGTTAAGACTGCCATGAGGGATGCAGCTGCTAGTAAAGGTTTTCAGACACTTACATCATCGTCTTTCTAACTTCACTTCACTAACACTAGTATATCCTTTCCAACAGCTCCATAATTACATCAGTGGTAGGGAAACTACTGGAAAAAATTCTAAGGGACAAGATTTATCTACACTAGGAAAGGAAGGGATGGATTAGGAATAGTCAGCATGGCTCTGTGGGAAATCCTGACCACTAATATGATAGAATTTTTTGGAGAGGTAACTAAATATATGAATGAGGACAGCATGGTAGAGTTAGCCTGAATGGATTTTAGTATGGCCTTTGACAAGGTCCCTAATGGTAGGCTGGCCCTTAAGTTTTGAACCCATTGAGTCTAGGCCAATCTGGTAAAGTGGGTCCAAAATTGGCTGGGTAATAGGAGGGGGAGGGTGATGGTGGAAGGTTGTTTCTCTAATTGAAGACTGTGACCAGTGGTGTACAACAAGGGTTGGTGCAAGAACTTTTGATGTTTGTGATGTACATTAAGAACTTGAATCTGAATGTAGGAGTACATTTACACAAAAAATGATGTGTAGTAGAGGAGGGTTCTCTAAGGCTACAGGCTGATATAGATCAGCTAGAATATTGGGTAAAGCTATGGTAGATGGAATTTAATGCTGACAAGTGTGAGATGATGCATTTTGGGAGGAAAAGCAAGGGTAAGGCATACATAGTAAATGGTAGAGCCCTAGGGACTGTTCATGAACAAAGAAACCTTGGACTACCAGCACAACTAGAGAGGGTGGTGCAGAAGGCATATGGAATGCTTGCCTTCATCATCCACGGCATAGAACATATTTGCTGGGATATCATGTTGCAACCTAATAAAATGTTGTTTGGGCCACATTTGGGATACTGAGTGAATTCTGGTTGTGCTCTATATGAAGGATATGGTTGGGTTGGAGAGATTGTAGAGGAGATTTACCAAGATGTTGTTTAGATTATATCCTGTTTCTGCTCCTCTTTCTTTCTATGACTGCACAACTCCAATTAACTAAATTACTTTAACAGAAGTAAAAGTGTATAGAGTTCCATACTTTTCAAAAGTATTGTATATTCAATCTTGATAATGCATTTAACCAGTTTAAAAAATCAAAAATGACTGCTAGTATGGAAAACTTGTCCATATTTTTCTATGCATTATTACGATTAATGCCCTTCCCTCCTTGAATATGATTTCCTCCATAAAAATATAGCATAGTTTGACTGAGAAGGAGGTATAGTCTACTTGCTGCTTAGTCTATACTAATAGTTTTACAATTGGCAGCTAGTTAGCTAATGTTCTGAAGCTCTCAAACTCTCAAAAAATGAGGACTTCTCTATTCATAATGAATAAAGTAGTAAATACATCGTGTTAGAGGTTAAGAAAAATAATGAGAGTAAAAAAATAAAGAATATCTTAAACATCTGGGCTGAATCACCTTCAATTGTTTCTTCAAATTGCCTTCCTTGCATAAGATTAGGAATGGGAATGTTTAATGAGGATTGTACATTGTCTAGTTCCATTTGTGACTCCTTATCAAATGAAATAGTCTATGCCTGCAAGCAAAAGGACCTAGACAACATGCAGACCTTAACAGATATGGCATGTACATTCATACCACATAAATGCCAAGGAATGACCATCTCCAACAAGAGGGTATCAATCCACCTACACTATATTTAACGGTATTATTATAATTGAATTCCCCAACACCAAAGATGTCCTGGGGACCACCACTGACCATAACTCAAGTGGATCAGCTACATAAATATTGTGGCTACAAGAACAGGTCAGAAGCTGGGCATCCTGCAGCAAGTGAATTACCTTCTGATGTCCCAAAGCCTTGTCACCATCTATAAGGTACTTCAGTTGAGGACCATAATTGAATATTTTCAACTTGACTGGATGAATGTAGTTCCAACAACACTCAACAAGCTCACTGGCTCCAGAGCAAAGCAGCCCACTTGATTTGCACCGCAATCATTCAATCCTTTCACCACATGCACCATGGCTGCAGCCTGTACCCTCTTTAAAAAAAAATGCATTGCAACTACTTCCTACTGGCTACTCTGACAGCACCTCTCAAACCTGCTGTTTTTTTACCATCAAGGACGAGGGAAGCAGGTGCTTGGGAACACCACCACCTACTGGTTCCCCTCTAAGTTGCTGTTCCTTCATCAGTATTGCATCTAAGTATTAGAACTCTCAAATAACAACTTTGAGAGTACTTTCACCAAAAAGCCTGTAGCAGTTCAAGGAGGTGAGTTGCCACTACCTTCTCAAGAGAAATTCCAGATCGGTAGTCATTGCTAGCCATTTACCAAAATAAATACCACCCAGATCCTGAAAAACAAATAAATAAGAAAAATTTAATCTCAATTCACTGTCCAGCTTCCAATACTGGTCTGCCTCAGAACATCCATTCCCGATCATTTCTTGCATTCAGTTCAAGCACACTGCACACTGCATTATCCCCAAGTCTGATGCCCTAAAATGCATTAAAAGAAAATATTGCACTGGTCTCAGGAGAAATTTAAACTATATATTTTATGAAAGAAACATTTAAAACTTGTACAATTGCAGGAGGCATGTAATGTCTGGGTTTTTTTGCATGGTTGGAGTTGGAACTACTTTATTGAATGAATGGTGATGTTGGCAGGGGTTTCACTGATTCAATGCACAAGTGTTAAAAAAAATGCATTACAAAAACAGGCCAGAGTTACCTAAGCACAAATTTTATTTATCTCTTATAGTATAAAGCAGCTTTAAACCATATTTGTTTCATTGTTTCTGTTCCAGCTTTCAGGAAGTTCTTGGCCAACATTTACTAGGCTTTCCAGGATCCACCATTTTAATTACATTCTAAAAGCTGGATCTGATTTACCAAATATGCTATTTATTTTTTTGTAGATGTCTTTTATACTGCCTTTATGTTTTAAAGGTCCATTTACTGCACCCATTATAGTATCTTTCATTGTCTTTTCTATCACAAAGATTAGATTAAATGGTCTACACTTTCCTATGTTTGATTTTGATATTCATTTATACAAGATGATTACCTGTACTTTTCTTCAATCCTCTGATGCTATCCTACTTCTCAATACATCTTCAAATATAACTAAGCACCTATCAGGGAACTACACATGTCCTCCATCATTTGCTTCAGGAACCCAGGCTAAATTATTCTAGCTATCAAATATGTGCATTTGTAAGACTGATTATATACCACTTTAAGGACTATACCTTGAGATCAACTATTCAATGTTCCACAAAGCTTAGTGTTGAAACTTGTAGAAGGTTATCTACCACTGTGGAGTAAGCACATAGAAGCAATGATGTACTGGCTCCCTGTAAGTTCTTTTAAGAGAATACTTTGTTAGTTTAACATCAGTTATCTTAAAAAGAGATTGAGAAAAATACTGAGAAATGGTGTCAGAAGTGCTGATTAATGAAATTAAATTTAAACATTGTGACCGAATCAAAACACTGAACTCTCAGTGTGATCCCTTCCAAATGAGGTTGCACATGGACTTGTGTTTGGAAACAATGAGGTTTGTGATTCAATTGAGACAGTACATGATGAAACAAATAAAGCTATTTCAGCCACTAGACTTTCACGTAAAAAACCTCCTGAGTTCTAGCGGTTTGTTTTTTGTTCCAGGCAAGTAAATTGTTTAAGAATAGAGACCGTGGAATTAAGAGTACACTATATTATATATTGATCTGGCTATGGCAGATAAACCAGAGTAGACTAAAACAGTATCTCAATGTTGCCATACCAAATGACCTCAAATAACACCTTGGAGCATGCATTAAATGTATTTCAAATTCTCTGCAACCTGCCTAAAAATGAAGCTGTTGATCATTCCTAGTTCTTTATACACAACCTGAAATAGGGAGAATCCTCTGGTACCTTTTATAAAGCTAAGATTGGTGGCAAATAACATTACAGATTTTAACTTGATTATTTGTGGCATCTGGGAGCCAATCCTAAGTGAATGACCACTATGTGAGACAGAATTAACACTTGAAAAGAGAATGTAATGCCAGACTAGAAATGTTAGATAACCAACAGCAGGAAATACATGCAGTGTTGTGTGAGAACAAGAGACATAATAAGAAAATATAGCCAAGCTAGCTTAACTGCAGCATGCACAGACATGAGCAGTAGATAAAGAAATGCCCTGCTTATAAGAAAGTGTGCACCATGCACATTGAAAAATATTTCTACAAATAGTGCACAGTATTTCAAAGATTTGTTTAACCATTGCAAGCATTGCAGCTGGTGACATGAGAAGCTATAAGAAATACTGTTCATGTGACAAAGTGTGCACAATGTGGATTGGAAAATGCACAATGAAGAGCAGTGGACTATATGAGCCATGTTGGCACAGACTCATGGTCAAGTTCAGGGTACCAATTTAAAACAATATACCTGGTGCCAAAGAACTTCAATTCTGTGGAAAGTACATCCAGTTGAGGTATCTATGTCAAGATTTTGATGAAAGAGTAACATATGACACTTTAACTTGTCAAAGGAGCAATATGTAATGTCCTAAAGCAAGCCATGAGATCATGCAGATACAGATATTTCATAAGCTGTCTACGTACAACAAGACTACAATGAAACCTGCTAGGATACGGCCTCTAAAAATGGTGAACATAACGAATCAATAAAGATATAATATGAATTTCATTGCAGTAAAATAGAAAGATATGACTACTATACTTGGAAGTAATGCAATGCAGAATATGGAACTGATCTTGGCAGGATCGTAAAGGCTTCTTCAACAAGAACAATTGTATTCTTTGGCAATCTCTTGGGATTAAGGATGTCTTGCTTCCATTTTTGTTTTGTGGCTTTGTAGGTGGCTAATGTGGCCAATGTGGGAATCTCAGACTCTTCTATAGATGGGCCAGGAAGTGGTCGAGGGGACAGGCAGGTGGGTGGTTGTAAGGTTACAGTATGCACTGCTCTGCTGCTTATGCAGGGCTTTTGTGTGCTTCCAATACATGGCTTTGAGGTTCTCAATACCATCCCAAATTCTCCTTCTCCACATTGAGCAGTCATGGGCCAGAGGTTCCCAGGAGTCAGTGAGGACATTG
>JAUZTB010000098.1:26667450-26678263 GCA_034780895.1 Rhynchobatus australiae | reverse complement strand
AGATCTTACAAACATAAGTGGTATGGTCTGTTCAGTCTCAGCCTCAATCTTCTAAACAAATTCCCAGTCTTAGCCAGGCCATCTGTAAAATGGGCAAAGCTAGACAAGAGATACACCCATGATCATATAATAAAAACAAATACAATAATATTAAACAATAAATGAAAGTGCTATATCTATATTATACATAAAATAAGCAAAAAAAAGCTACAACTTGCAATCAATCACCCCTTTCAGAGATTTGGCATTCTGTGACCACATAACCTTTTAATATTGTGCAACAAGAGTAAAAACGCAACACTTTTTTTAATGTATGTGCAAATTGAGTACAGATCCAAAGTGGCTCAGTCACTTAAATGGTCTGATTGTTAGTGCTCCGGACTTCAGACCCTTTCGTGGCATACTTTTGCTGCAATATATACAGCCTAAACATAATCAACCCATTTCTGTTTATTAATTCTTGATGAGAAACAACCATGGAAAAGAATGATCAACTCAACCAATTAAGTCTTGCCAGTCCTATCAAAGAACAATACATTTTGCCCCATTGGTCTGCTTCTTCTCTTTTAGCACTGCAATTTTTTTCCTCATTCAGAAGTTATCCAATTCTCTGAGAAAGCTTATGTTGAATCTGCAACAATTATCCTTATCAGCCAATCCAAATCTTAAATACTTGTTGAAAACAAGTTTCTCTTCATGTTATGATTTTGCAGAATATCACAAAAGAAAATCAATCATTACTTGTACACAATGTGTTTTATTTGTGCACATGTGTTTTATCGTGTTTTATGATTGCTAGCCTTCTTCCGGCTTTACCTCTTCCAGTAATCCCTCCCCTTCCCTCCCCCCCACCTTTGTCTTCCCTGTGGGACCCTCACCCCTTCTCTTTCCCCTCCCACACACTCATGACCTGCCCATCTTTTCCCCACCCCATTTTTTGCATGGTCTACTGCCCTCTTCTACTGGATTCCTTCTTCTTCAGCCCTTTTCCTTTTCTACCTATCACCTCTCAGCTTCTCAGATCACTCAATTTCACCTCCACCCACCTACCTTCCTCTCTCATCTGGACTCACCTATCACCTGCCTACATGTGCTCCTCCCCCCACCTTCTTATTCTGGTTTCTGCCCTCTTCCTTTCCAGTCCTGATGAAGGGTCTCGACTTGAAACGTTGACTGTTTATTTCCCTCCATTGATGCTGCCTGACCTGCTGAATTCCTCCAGCATTTTGTGTGATTGCTCCATATTCCAGCATCTGCAGAATCTCTTGGGTGCCAGCCTTAAGGGATGTTCCAAGTTCACTTTTTACAGCACCATTAAATCTTGCCAAGTTCCTTCTCAAAAAGTTCTTCCTCATTACATCCTTACAGACTGGATTATCAGTGATCTGGCTTACTGCCTGAACTCACCACCCACACAGCTCTTCTGGCCACAGAGGGCAGTTGAGCTCATACTCCATAACCAAAAACTATCCCGCAAAGGAATGCAGACCCCAAACAAGCCTCAGGCTGATTAAAGCCCAAGGCCTTTGAAATGTTTTTAAAGTAATCTAATCATCTAAAGCATGTAAATATGTTTCATATTAACAATTATCTGCACTATACCTTAAACCTCCACCAGCAACTACACTTTTTGCTTCCTCATCAGGCTCATGTTGACTATCCATTTGCCTCTGCAGATGCTGCTTGAACTGCTGTGTTCTTCCAGCAGTTTGCTTTTTTTGGCTCCATAGGTCCTCTGATATGACTTTTACTGACAACATGTCCATCGAAGAACTTTGGATTTCATTTTACATCAACATTATCAATATATTCTCACAATTTGATCCACTGAATTCATTTCTCATATTTCCTTTTACTTTGATTTTCAGCCTGATCTTCAATTGCGTCAAGCTGATAAAGTCATCTTCCTTTTCACCATTGTTTGTCAACATCCTGCTCCCGAGAAAGTTTACCAGCTGGGTCACTCTGTCTTTGGTTGCTTTACTTTTCCCTCTTTTAGGAATGTGCCTCAACTCTACCTGAATCATCTCTTCTTTAAATGTCATTACATCTCTGCCTGTGTGTTCTTAATTCGATTTTATCTGGACCAGAATTTTCATTATTTGATTGAAATTAGGCCTCTTCTGGTTAAGCATCAAAATTCCGAATTCCTTCTTTTTCTTTCTGCAATACTAAGCTAAATTTTACAATATCATGACCTGACCAGCATCCCTGAAATTCTCAACCTTTGACTGTACCCAGGCCTATATCCTAAATTCAGATTCAGATTAACGGGCATTGATCTGAAACATCAAGGTTTCCTTGCTCCACATATACTGCCTGAGTTGCTTGGTATTTCCAGCATTTTGTGCTATATTTCATATTTCCAATATCTGCTGTATTTTACTTGAACTAAATTTAGTAATATCTCCTTTCTTGTTGAATGAGGCATATATTGGTAAAGAAAATTCTCATGAACACATCAGAAATTCCTCTCCTCCTCTGTTCTGAATACAAACACTGACCCATTCAACATTCCAATGATTAGTTTACCATCACAAAATATAGCTACAAATGATACCGAACCTCCACACATATCTTAGAACAGACAGGATTTGTGGCCCTTTTTTCTTAACAAAAAATGCCTTCCTCCTTCCTCCACCAGAAATCCATCAAAAAGCTTTTACTTCTGGTGATTTAATGTTTTGCCTCCAAGTTTCCATGGCCAAGCTCAAAAATGATAGTTGTAAAGGAGGGTGAGAATATTTGACTTCAAGAATTTGTAGTACAGAAACTAGATGGGGAAACCAGGCCGAGTATTACATTTTTAATCAGTCCCTCTCAATCTTCCACTTTGTCTTCATGATGGCATAAAATTCTAAGTGTCACACATTAGTTTTAACATCAAAACAATAAAGCAGCATGTGGGTCATTCAATAATACCTTAACAACTTTCTGGCGTCTGTGCAGACTCCTGGTTCATCCAGGACTTCAGATCCCTCAATGAATCCTTGAATATGGTCCAGTCCATTGATTCAAACCAATCCTGTATATGCTCCTCCTCCAACCTAGACCATATCTTTGTGGTCATCTCCAATGATGCCACACTCTTCAGTCTCTGCCTGTACACAGGAAGTAGTAGTACGGCTGGTGTTGTTTGGCATGATAGGCACTCATGGTGGTGTATCAGTGGTCGAGTGTGTTGGGTCCTCTGGTGAGGACATGCTGGTAGCAGTTTGGCAGAGGCTTCTTTAAGCTAGCCTGGTCTATATTCCTGTTCTTAGCTTTTAAAGGTAATAGATTATGTAATTTTCCAAATAATTCTGATATTCAATATAAAACTGACGTGAAGACTTAAGTGGATATAGCAGGAGCACAGCATTAGCATGTGTTTTCTTAACTACAAATGTTGAAAAGTATCAACAAATGTTCTTTGCCAATTACCTCCACTATCACTCCGAACTGGAAGCATTAGTTCTTATTGGACATGAATCCGAAAACAGCTGCCTTGCTGAAGTGGCCATACATCATGTGCAAACCCAAACATGGACTGCTGGCTCATTATTAGTCTGAGATGGGGGAATGAAAGCTTGCAGTTAAGCTTACACTGACCATATCTAAGATCCATAATGCATTTATGAAAAATGTAATTCACTTCACAGAACCAGAAGGGATCTCAACTGCTTTTTATTTTGCATGTCACGCAGATGGAAAAAAAAGTTGCCAACCCAGAAAAAAATTCCGAGATAAATTGGAAAATTTGAAGTATTAACTTAACCAGTATATAGTTCTACTTTGTATGTTAAGTTCAATAAAGTTTACTTATTAATTTTGTGTTATCTGGGCAGCAGTGGCAAGACCAGCATTCATTGCCCGTCTCATATTGCCTTTGAGAAGTGAGTCCTTCTGGTGAAGGTACTCCCACAGTGCAGTTGCAGAAGGAGTTCCAGTGACAATGAAGGACTGGTGATATATTTTTAAACCGGGATGATGGTGTGATGTTGTTGCCCTATGCATCTGCTGCCCTTGTCAATCACAGATTTGGAAGATGCTGTCTGAATAACCTGGGGAGACAACAGCTGTGCATCTTGTGGATAGCACTCACTACAGCCAATGTGCACCAGAGATGAAAGGAATGCAATGTTTAGGGTAAAGGATGATGCTTCAGCTAAGCTGGTGTCTGTGTCATGGATAGTGTCAGGCTTCAAGTGTTGTTGGAGCTGGATTCATCCAGGTAAATACTGAATATTCCATCACATTCATTTTTGCCTGGTGGACTGGGCATTAACTGGCCATTTTTTTTGTGAACAAGATATAGCCAGGCAATTTTCCACATAGTCAGGTAGATGCTGGTGTTATAATTCTACTGGAACAGCTTGTCTAGAGGGAAAGTTAGTATTAGAACAGAGAAGCTAATCCATTTAGCGCATCAACTGTACCTTTTAACTTATTTCTTTGATCTTCAAAGCTTATGATTCCTGATAAGCATGGGGATAAAAGGCCAACAGGTGGAGTTGCTAGCCATAGTCAGAGGGTATATAAATACAAGGACAATTGATTTAATTAATGCTAGCAAGAACCAGCATTCAAATACTTACAAATGTAACTCACAAGCAGTAATGAGTTTTGAAGTCAGGAAAGCAGCTACCTGTGCCCATGAAGGGAGTAGCCTACAGGCTCACAGAATGAGACCACTGGATACTTTTTCAAAACTAGAAGACAATATTTGATCTCTCAACACAGACATATGAAGGAGTTTGTACATTCGCCCCTTGTCTGCATGGGTTTCCTCTGGGTGCTCTAGTTTCCTCCCACATTCCAAAGATGTACTGGTTAGGAAGTTGTGGGCATGCTATGTTGGTGCCAGAAGTGTGGCAACACTTGCGGGCTGCCCCCAGAACACTCTACACAAAAGATGCATTTCACTGTGTGTCTCGATGTACATGTGATAGTAATTCAAATTACGAGCTCAACAAAAGAATTTGCAGTAGCTCAATACCATGAGACAATTAGGATGAAATTACTAAACAAACAATTTTGATCTTTGGGTTAAAAATACAGCCACACCATATGGAATTCCCAAAACTTTAAAAGAAACCACAAAGCATGTCCTTATGATTTAGAAACATTAACTCTGTGGCATTACTACTCACAATCACATTAAAGTTATTGTGTATAATAAAGGCACAAATATAATTTCAAAATAAAACTGTCAAGTGATATTTTTTACTCAAATACTAGAAAGAATTTTCATTATATGTACCAAGATGCACTTTAAGACAGAAAAACTGTCAAATCCCCATGTGCTAGTAACATTAAAAAAATGATGCCTTCCCAATGTTTAACTTTTTTTTTGAAAGGTTTAACTGCTCAAGACTTTATTTGATCTGAAGCACTGCATGGAAAATTTTTAGTAGCAAGAGAATAACTAAAAATTGATAAAATGTTCCTGCAGTGAGCCATGCACTCGCGCAGCAGGTTCCAGATGTTCAACATTTTTGACAGCAGTATGGAAAAATTTACTGTTAGTCTAGAGAAATTTAATATCACCATTCTTGTCATTTCCCTCATAGCTATTAGAGAAGGTCTGCCTAAGTTATAAAGCAGGGTTTATAATTTTAAAAAAGGCATAATATCGACATTTGTCCATGACTGAAATGTTAGATGTTTCCATATGGTTCTGGACAAAGGAGACAAAAGAAAACATGTTCACACAAACTATATTTCAATTAATTTTATAAAATGGAATTGGAACTACAGAACACACATTTATTAGATTCTGAGATAGCAGAAAACTAATAGTGCATCTAAACTATGGTGTTAATAAAACACAAACTCATAATGTGTTCTAAAATTCCACTTCACAAGCTTAACTCAATGCACAATATAGGGCTTCAACTTTATTATTGGTATTCTAATAGTGTTTCTGACATAGTGACTTTTCTTTTAATTCTCACCTCAATGACAGGAGCTGGCCACAATTTCTGGCATCAGGTGAGATTATGTGGCATCTGAACACTAATTCTCAAAATGGATACAAATCTGTTTCCCTTTCTCATTTAAAAAGGTTGCAATTGTTACAAATAAAGGAAGAAAAGGTAGTTATAGAAAACAACTGAACTGATCACTATTAGATAAAAGGTGCAGTGGTCATCATAGATTCACATTTTTCTTGAATTACTCAATGTATTTAACAATTTCTTTCTTCGAAATAATAGTGTAGGGTCTAAGTTTGCAGAAACTGGTGCAGTAACACATCTAATTTAACACAAAAGCTACAGTAGAAATGGTTGCAAAAGATTTTTTTTATCTGTATTAAAGTCTCAGTTTAGTTTAACAAACAGAATATCACAATGGCTCAGGAACTACAGCTCAGCAACAAAATATAAACAGAAAATGATGGAAATTCTCAGAAATTCAATTTACAGCTGGTTATGTAATACCGCTTTAACCAATGAAGTTCACTTTACAAACTGTGGTATCCTACCTCAACCAGGAGAGTGCAAATGCCATGCTGACTTGATCAGTTAGGATGCCCATTTGTAACAGACTTAATATTACTTAAATGCATAAATCAGAATCCATTGGTCAGTTTTTACGCACTAACTGTGAAACACTGGTGAAAATAGCTAAGTTCATTCCATCAGATCTTGAATGGCATAACAGAAATGCTCCACTGCGCTGCAAGCACAACTGACTATCCTACCTCACCCCAAACACCCATGCAACTTTGTAGCTGTGTTGGCCATCCCAATCAACCTGGTGGCCAAGATGCTGGAGAGAAGCATAAATGAGGCCTGAAGGCTGGTGTGGCTTCAGAATCAATTGGACATGCGTTTTGGATGCATTTAATTTATGATCATGTATCCAACTTTTAATTTAATATTCAATTGCTTTCTTATGGTTTTAAAAGACTTTTCAAAAATGCAGAGCCAGAGTTTTATTTTATTCATAAGCTTGGCTTGTTGCTTCATCAGAATAGTCAACTATTTGTTTTAATTTCTTTTAAATTACTTTTTAAACACATTTAACATTTGCTGAAATTCAAATCAACAGATTAGCCATGTCGAAAATTCATCATGAAATCCAAGGCACTCATTCTGCTGATATGCAAGTGTGCTGGCCAATGCCTTTCTGATCAGAAAGAACTAGTTGATGCATCCTGCTTGAAGAAATGATTATGTATTTCATTGCTCATAACTTATTTATGTATAGTTAATACATTTAAAATAAAAATGAATCCTAGTTACACCAAAAGCTCGAAGAGAAAACTGCTGAACTGAGATGGCATTACTGAAATGGTGTATTGCAAAAGTTTTAGAAATAAACAATGGTTAATCAAAATATTTAAGCCGGAAATGGATTACAGAAGTAAATTAACAAGACATGTACAAGAAGATTATAAGACCTTCCAGCAGTGTAAAAAGAAACAAAGTAGTAAAAAGTAAACATTGGCCCCATGCAGAAATGGTGAGAGAAATTAAAGTGGTGAATGAAAAACTGGCTGAACTTCTATACTTCTGTTCATTGTAGAAAACAGTCAGTCTACAAGAAATGGAGGAGAAATAACTGTCTGAAGCAACTTAATCATCAATATTGCTTCAGAAGATAATAGAGAAATTAATGAGAACGAAATTGGATAAATTCCCTGAACCTGATATTCCTGCATCCCAGGGTTCTGCAAGAGGTGGCTAGAGATAGTGCTTGCATTGTAATGATCTTCCAAATTTCCTCAGGTTCTGGAACAGTCCCAGCAGGAAGCTGGCAAATATTACATTGTGATTTAAGGAAGGAGAGAATAAAGGAACCATAGACCAGTTAGCTTGACATCTTTTGGCAGCAACATCCTGGAATCCATCATTTAGGACAAAGCAACAAGCCACTTGGAAAATTGTGGTCAGATAGAGTCAATATCATTTTCTAGAGAGAAAATCATGTTTAACAAACCAAATATTTTTGAAGCATATAACACTAGGGATAGCTAATGGGTAAACAGCATTGGTAACATATTCGTATTTTCAAAAATCATTTGAAAAAGGTTTCACACAAAAAAATGTTGCATAAAGGCTCATGGAGCTGGGAGTAACATATTGGCAAAGGGTGAGGATTGGTTAAAGGACAGGAAACAATCAGAATAAATGGATCACTTTCAGCAGAGATCAGTCCGGGGCCCTTGGATTTTCACAATTTAAACTGATGACTAGAAATGAAAAGATGGTATAATGTATCCAATTTTGCTGATATAACAAAACAAGATGGAAAGTGAGCAGTAAGGAGAATGCAGGAGTCTGCAAAAGATTAGTCAGGTTATGCAAGTAGACAAGGTGGTGGCAGATAGAGTATAATGTGATGAAAATGGAGAGGATATGTGCTTTGATCGGAAAAATGAGAAAAAATAGTTCAAACATGGAGAAACCAGTAAATGTTGGTGAACTGGGGACTTAGTGTACACTGGTTCATGAGGAGGAGGAAGTAAATATGCAAACAATTAGCAAGACAGTGGACGGGAGGTAGGAAGCATTTGGACTACAAAAGTAAGCAAGTCTCATTGAGACTACACAGGGCTTTGGTGAGGGCCTCATTAGAAACAGCATGTGCAATTTTTGCCTCTGCATCCAAACAAAGATTTTCTTGCCTTGGAGTCATTACAGCATAAATTTATAAGATTAATTCCATGGTTGGGGATGGTTTCCTATGAGAGATCAAGTTACATTGTACCATTTATTATGAAGTTCAGAAAAATGGGAAATTACCTCATTGAGATAGACAAGATTCTGTGAGGGACTGACAGGATAGATACTAAGTGCCTCTTAACTAACAGAAGGCCAGGTCTTAGGATGAAGGGTTCAGCCATTTTTGACTGAAAAAGAGAAATCTCTTCATAGGGTTGTAATTCTTTAATTCAGAGACCTTTGCATGCTCATTGAGTATATTCAAGCCTGAATTTTTAATTTGTTTAGTTCTGAACTATTATCCATTTATTTTCGGATTACTTACTTCAATTTTAAAACCACAACTTAGCTCTTCAGGGGCATTTCCAAAGCAAGATCTCTGCACTATGCTACCGGAGGTCTCATCATCATCAGGATCCTGCCGCCCAAAGTGACAATGTCAGAGGCCACTGAGGTCAGCTCTCCATACCTGGTCCAGTTGTGAAGAAAAGTGTGGGCATCAATTCCAGACAGCAGAGTTTGCCCAATGTGATCTGGACCATTGCTTCTACATTCTGGCCATATTTTTTTAAATACTTAAGTAATTCCAATTTTCAAGAACTTGGGGACAGCATAAAATGTTCCATTTTGCTGTTCACACTTCATTCTGCAAATATTCGAAAGTTTAACTTGGATGATAACACAACTTGGATGATTAATCAACACAAGATCCAGCTACTCAACAAGGTCATGGGCAAGAACTCAACAGCATTGGTTAATATATCTATTCATTACTCATACATTACTGGGTAGAAGCTCTTTTTAATTGGGGAGGTTTTCAGCTATTTTGAACAGATGATTAGCTTGATGTTCAACTCCTCTGCCTCCCCCCCAACTACTCCAAGTTCCTTAAGTAATATAAAATAACTTGATGTCTAAAAATGATTCTTATTGTCTGACCATTCTATAAAACCTCAAATGATCTATTGCAACAAGAATAATAATAATCAAAAAGAATGAAAATGCAGTGGTACCTTTGGGTAATATGTACCATCATTGATTCTGTGTTTCAACAAGATCTCCTCTCATTTTTCTGAACTCAAAGAGATTGCAGGTCTATTGCTTAATCTCTCCTCAGACAATAAATTAGTTATTCCAGGGATCCATCTTCTGAACTTTTGCTGCATTTCCTCTATCAAAAATATATCTTTCCTTAGGTAGGGAGGCCTAATACACTAAGCGTTGTAGGTGCAGTTTCACCATGGGCCTAGACAATTGGAAGATGCATCTTCTCTTACTGTCAAATCCTTTCGCATTAAAGGCCAGCACATTGTTAGCCTTCCTAATTGTTTGTTGTACCGACATGTAAATTTTTCGTGATTTGTGCTCAAGAACACCCACGTCCCTATCAACATCAACCTTTCAACCTCTCACCATTTAAAAAATACTCCCGCTCTATTTATTTACTGAAGTGGCTAATTTCATCTTCCTAAATTATATTCAGTCTGCTATGTACTTGCCTTTTCAATTCCTGCGTCCTTTTCACTGCTTCCTTCTCACAGCCCACACTGCCACCCATCTTAGTGGTTTTATATCATTAGCCAATTTTGATACATTGCAATCAATCCCCTCATGACACAGGTTTTGAATAGTTGGAGCCTCAGCATCAATCCCTGTGGTACCCCACTTGTCACCTTCTCCCAACAATAAAATGATCCATGGAGACATGAGAGACTGTAGATGTTGGAATTTAGAGCAACAACCAATCTGCTGGAGGAACTCAGCAGGTCGAGCAGCAACTGTGGGAGGAAAGGAATTGTCAGCAGTTCAGGTCTGGTGCAAGGTTTCTACCTGAAATGTCCAATTCCTTTCCTCACACAGATGCTGCTTGACCTGCTGAGTTCCTCCAGCAGACTGTCTACTGCAATAAATTGTCCATTTATTCCAACTGTTTTCTGTCCATTGATCAATTCTAAATCCATGCGAGTACATTTCACCGAATATCATTCATTCTAATTTTGTTTAATAATCTCAAGTGACCTTTACTGGATGAAGTCCAAAAGTAGTTCTTCAGTTGGTTTTCCCTCATCTATTCTACTAGTTAAAAACTCAAAAAATTTCCAAGTGTTTTTGTCAAACATGATTTTTTTCATGAATCTATGTTGACTCTGCCCTATCCTATT
>JAUZTB010000098.1:26497088-26509970 GCA_034780895.1 Rhynchobatus australiae | reverse complement strand
CAGTGCAGGATTCCCTAAAGATTATCGTGCAGATCGAGTCGGTAGTAAGAAGGGAAATGGAATGTTAGCATTCATTTTGAGAGGACTAGAATATAAAGGCAACAGGGATGTAATGTTGAGGCTTTATAAGGCATTGCTGAAACTATATTTGGAGTATCGTGAGCAGTTTTGAGCCTATATCTAAGAAAGGATGTGCTAGTGTTGGAGAGGGTCCAGAGAAAGTTTACGAGAATGATCCTGGGGATGAGAAGGTTAACATACGAGGAGCATTTGATGGCTCTGGGCATGTACTCACTGGAGTTTAGAAGGATGAGGGGGGATCTCACTGAAACCTATCCGATATTGAAAGGCCTGGATGGAGTGGAGGTGGAGAGGGTGTTTCCAGTAGTGGAAGAGCCAGGGACCAGAGTGTACAGCCTCAGAATAAAAGGACATCCCTTTAGAACTGAGATGAGGAGGAATTTCTATAGCTGGAGAATGGTGAATCTGTGGAATTCATTGTCACATACAGCTGTGGAGGCCAAGTCATTGGGTATATTTAAAACAGAGGTTGATAGGTTCTTGATTAATAAGGGTGTCAAAGGTTATGGGGAGAAGGCAGAATAGGGTTGAGAGGGAAAAATAAATCAGCCATGATCCAATGGTGGAGCAGACTCAATGGGCTAAATGGCCTAATTCTGCTCCTATGTCTTATGGTCTTATTTGCAGCAGCATCACAGGCACTTTTTCATTGTGCATGTATGTGCTGAAAAGACAAGTCTGTCTGCACTCACTGATAGAACTCTACCCATCTACTTTGCAAGCCTGCTAATTCTGCACTCTAATCTTTAAAAGCCTCCTCAATAATGAATACAATTATAATTTTGGAACAGCAGCCCAGGAACACATGTACAAATACAACCCAGCAGTGTGAGAAAAAGTACAAGGCTTATATTTTTTGTAGACACTAGATCAGCAAGAGTGACCATGAAGCTGTTAGATTATTAAAGCTGTTCATTGAGTCTGCTTCCTAATCAACACCTTGTGGTGCTCAGACGTGATTGTCTTGATGAGTTCCTGCTCACCCAGCTTGGAATATCTAACGGTGAAGCGTCGCCCATACTACCTACCACGGGAATTCCTTTAGTTTTCCTGACAGCAGTCTGCATTCCACCCAGCCAGATGTGAAGCCTGACTCAATGAACCATACTCTGTGGTCAACAGTCTCAAGGCAGGATACCAAGGCTTTCTTCACCATTGTCGATGACTTCAACCAGGTTAACTTTGAGTATGTTACCAAAATACGACCAGTATGTCTCCTGTCCCACCAGGGGTCCCAAACACCCTTGACCATTGCTACACAACCAAAGATGCCTACCAAGCCACAACCCCACCCACACTTCAGTAAATCAGACAACCAGGCTGTGCTCCTCTCCCTGCATTCAGATAGAAGCTAAAAAGGGAGGATCCTGTACAGAAAGTCATACAGTGCTGGTTTGAGGAAATAGATGAGCTTCTCCATGAATCGTTTGAGTCAGTACACTCAGTAGCCAGCTTAAATAAGTATGTCACCACTATCACAGACTTTATCAGCAAGTGCATTGAGGACTACCCTGGTGTTCCCATCAAAAACCATGGATGAACCAGGAGATCCACTCCCTACTGAAGTCAAGAACTGCAGCGATCAGATCAGGTGACCCTGACCGACACAAGAAATCGAGATACGACCTCCATAACACTATCAGGGAATGCCAAGAGACAATACCAGTCCAAAATAAGAGTCCAGACCAGCTGTCAGTTGTGACATGCTATAACAGGCTACAAAACAAAGTCGGACAGCATTGTCGACGACAGTGCATCCCTTCCCGGTGAGCTCAATGCATTCTATGCATGTTTTGAACAGAAGGGAATTGGAATGTCACCACCCGCCTCGACAGCTTCCAATGCACCTGTATCCACAGTCACCACCGTGGACAAGACCAGTCTTCCGGAGAGTGAACCTGCAGAAAGCATCTGGCCCAGATGGTGTCCCTGAATGAGTCCTTAGATCCTGTGCAGATCAGCTGGTGGGGTTACTTACAGACATTTTTAACCTCTCCCTGTGACAATGAGGTTCCCACCTGCTTTAAGACAACCACTATCATCCTGGTACCCAAGAAAAACAAGATAATGTGCCTTAATGACTACCGCCCAGTCGCTCTGACATCAACCATCATGAAATGCTTTGAGAGGCTGGTCATGGCACACATTAACTCCAAGCTCCACCCACTGCAATTCGCCTCCAGCCAAAACAGATCTGAACATCTGGATAGTAAAGACACCTATGTTAGATGATTGTTTATTGACAGCAACTCTGCTGTCAATACTATAATTCCAAGCAAACTCATCGCCAAACTCCTCGACCTGGGACACAACACCTCCCTTTGCAACTGGATCCTTAACTTCTAGACCAACATATCACAATCAGTAAGAATAGGTAGCAACACCACCACCATGATTATTCTCAAGATTGGTACCCCACAAGGCTGCGTCCTTGGCTCCCTACTCTACTCTCTATACACTCATGACTGTGGTCAGATTCTGCTCTAACTCCATCTACAAGTTTTCAGATGATACCACTGTAGTGGGCCAAATTGGGCCAAATCTCAAATAACAATGAGTCAGAGTACAGGAAGGAGATAGAGAGCCTAGTGTCATGACAACAAAAGAGCTTGTTGACTTCAGTAAGGGGAGTGGTGCACATGTTTACATCAACAGTGCTGAAGTCAAGATGGTTCCTAGGAGTGAACATCATCAATATCCTGTGCTGGTCCAATCACAGAGATGCCATGGCCAAGAAAGCTCACCAGTACCTCTATTTCCAAGGCTTAAGAAACTTGGTATGACCCCTTTCACCCTCTTCAATTTTAATCGATGCATCATAGAAAACATCCTATCCAGATGCATCGTGGCTTGATAATAGCAAATGCTCTGCTTGTGACTGCAAGAAATTGCAGAGAGTTGTGGACACAGCTCACTACATCATAGAAACCAACCTCCCCTCCATGGACTCTGTCTACACTTCACTGCCTTGGTAAAGCAGCCAACATAATCAAAGACCCCCCCCATACCAGACATTCTCTCTTCTCCCCCCCCCCCCCCCTTTCATCGGGCAGAAGATACAAAAGCCTGAAAGCACATATCATCAGGCTCAAGGACAGCTTCTAGCCAATTTTTATTAGACTATTGAATGGTTCCCTAGTATGACAAAATGGACTCAATCTCCCCCGTTATGACCTTGCACCTTATTGTCTGCCTGCACTTTCTCTGTAACAAACACTTTATTCTGCATTGTTACCATTTTACCTTGCACTACCTCAGTGAACTGTTGTAATGAATTGATCTGAATGAACAGTAGGCAAGACAGGTTTTTCCAGTGTATCTTGGTACATGACAATAATAAACCAATTTACAACTAATATCCTTACTATCTTTTCCTTTTTTGGCTATGGCTAACTTGAGACCTACACAAACTCTTAACATGCCCTCTGTGATCCAGCTGGACATCCAATTTTATCAAACAGCTCCCTAGGTTAAGTACAGGATGAAAATTAAAGATCACCCTGAAACATCCATATCCCAAAAATAAACAAACTAGACATATCCATCTTCACTCACTTCCCTTAATTTATCTCCACCCTCATACCTGTGCCTTTTAATCACATGCAAGGAGCTTAAATTATATTAACTATGAATTGTTTTATTCTTTAAGTGGCAGGCTGGTATGAACAGGCAGAGTTAATATACTTTGGCAATATAAACAACAGATAGTCATAAAAATTTAAGAAACTGAAGGGAATGGAAAATATCTCAGGGGTTCAAATGTGTTCAGCTGTAGATGTAACATGCAGGTAAATAAAGCCTTTAAAATTGATTAGAAGCATTTTAGAAAATAGAATTGCATGAATATCAAAGTAAAGCATTAATAAATTTGTACAAACAACTGGGCTACCAGCTTCCTACAAGCAGCTTTTGCACCCTATTACAGAAAAGGCAAAAGCTAGAGATAAGTCATTCTGATCTAATGCAAGATATAACCATGAATAATTTATTATTTCTTGGAATAAATCTCATTAAAATACCCTCTCACTTACTATCCTGAATTTTGTCTGGATATATTCCTGTAATTATTATTTTAGAAACTATGTTTTTGGGATTACAAGCATTACATTTCTTCTTTTATACATAACATTACTAATTACAGATTTTAAATTAACGATGTTTAGCAAGAGGCAGAAGACAAAAGTGTGACTTCCAAGATTTGTAACTTTTATTTCTCTTAATACTTCACTATAGCGAGAATTTCCACAAAGAGAATTTTAAATTTCTATTGTTTAACTTTAGAGATAAAATTCTGTATACTAACACGGCACAGGAAATTTACAACAAAATGTTGCACTGTGCAAAGATTAATTTTGACACTGAAAATATTCGACTCATATGGAGCACTGGATACCTAAGAAACATTTTCTCCGACAACATCTTTTACTGAGCATTGGTAAATTGCTGAAAATGCTTTGGCGAATCTTCTGTGCAACATTGTGAACCAACGTCGAATCCGAGTTTTATTTATTTTTTAAAAATAATTCGCATCATCCCCTGTACGCATGCAATTATATAGACTTTAACCAGCGAGAAAGGTAATGCCAAAACTGTACGAAACGGATCAGAAACGCCTTGCACACACTTAACCCGGCTGTTTATTTTCAAGGTGACGCACATCTTACAGACCATGGACACCCTGCAGGCCTAACCAACCATTATCCTTCTGGCGCACCCTGTACGACAGTACATCCACCATGCACATAATTTCACTGCCCCATTGCCACTCAGTATCTGTATTTACCCTTCATTATTTTTTGTCCCTTTGTTTCCAACCACTAATTTGACAACGGCTTACAAAGCCGCAGCTTCTTCTCCAGCGACCCGATTTTTTTCTGTTGAAAACAAGTCTTCGCAGCGCAGCCCTGTCACGTGACCACCCACCCAGCGTACAATTAAAAAAATTAAAAAGATCGCAAAATTAGAAAAGGTAATAACAGCGTGAATTAAGTGTTTTTTTCTTCTTTTCCTCTCGCGGTCCGCGGTGGCTTACTTTGTGCTGGCGGCTGAGCGTCTATTGACCGGAAAGTCACGAAAGGTTTCCGGAAAGATCCGATCGTCGGCGGGAGGGTCGGCTGTTACCGATCGCTGACGCGTTACCCGTATGTAGTATGGGCCTCGTCCTCCTCAGTGTTGGTTTGTGTGTGTGAGATGGATCCCGAGAGTTGGTAGTATCTTTACTGGTTTAAAAAAAGAAGGGTCCGTTTTTCTGTATATTTTTGTTCCCTTTAGAAAAATATAATTTACGTTTTGATCCACTCCACATACAACAGCATTGATGGTAATGTATGCAAGGAAACAACCGAGACTCAATGATGGGTAAAATATTTAGGTTTTTCTTCTTGTTATTCTTCAAATCTCTTTTTTCCCTCTTCCGAATTTCCCTTCTCTTTTGACAATCCGCCATTTTTGTTGTAAACCAAAATAAGTAAAAACTTGAGGAAATGAATTTCCTCCCCTTCTTGGTGACCATTTTACTCTGTGGAGGGTTTTCAAAAATATATCTGTATATTTTCCGTGTTTCTATTTAAAAGTTTAAAAGAAATGTTCTGCACTACTCCTCATCTGTTTATTTTGTGATTTTATTTCTGCAGGTGTCACGACAGGAGGGAATCCCAGCCCTATCAGGTATATTTCGTATAGAGTGAAACGAATGGCATTTACTTTAACGAAGGCTTGTGCGTCTGAAGCAGGCCTCAACACTCCACAAGAAGATCGTAAGAAGAGGGAAAATAAAACAAAATATTGTTTTAAAGTTTCACCCAGAAATTATGTTTCCATTTCTCAATTTTTGATTCCGTTGACTTTTGTGGCTTCAGTTTAGTTTTGAGTTCGTCGGACATGTAAATAGATTCTGAACTATCGCTAGGCCCAGTCTGTAGGTTTCTATCTGCAAATGTTCTTTTCCTCGTAAGGTTTTAAAAGACGAAAGAAATTGTTTCCATCGCCGTAAATACAAATTTAAGTATTTGTCATTTCTTAAGATACTTATGATTCCACAACGAGTTTATTAAAATTGGTAGATTGGGTCTGCATTCCCCTTCTTGTATTTTTTTACAGTTTTTAAATGTTAAAGTTAGTATAATTCTGAAGGCAAGTGTCAGTTATTTCAAAGAAAACATGTGAAAATGCAAAGGTAGTACAGTAATGTAAAACTGTCAGTGTTGTGTAAAAACATAGAGCTATCTAGTTGATACCAAGAGTGGGTTATGTTTACTTGTTATTTTTCCCATTGCCAAAATTCATGGAACTTCTATTTATAAGAGGAAAGCCTTGAATATCATGTGGTTTACTTGTTCATATTTGCCCCAATTAATTTTATCTTAATATATGTCTATTTCAGACTCTTAAATACCCATCAAAGAGTCATGCAAGCAGCAGTGATCATCGCCATGACAAAACTAGAGAATCAGGGGATCCATCACCACCCTGCAAAATGCTGCGCCGTTCCAACAGCCCTGAAAATAAACATAGTGATAGTACAGGACACAAGAGTAAAACTGTGCACTCACATCGAGCCAGAGAGCGAGATGGAGGTAAGTTATCACGCAATCAGCATGCAGAAATTCAAACATTTCTGTATACTATATTACATTTTGCTTGCTCTGTTGTGTGGAAACATGGCCTTGTTATATTTGTAAAGCTTTGCTTGTAGGAAGTATTTGGATATGACTTCCTGAAGCATTGATCCAATATCCCAACAACAGTTGCAAGTAATGTGTTTGGATCAGCTATTAAACTTACCACCTCAAAGTTTTAACTGAAGTCTGGAAGCACCCAAATTAGTAGTTGTTGTAAGCTTGTATTTAGCAAATTCAGCAATAAAGCTCTATTTTATTTTTGACTGTACTGAAAATGTAATTGGGGAAATTCCTATTGAGATAAATTCCACCAGCAGTATGGACTCTGCAGGGTATGATCATGGGAACTTCAGGAGCAATTGCATTAAAGATCTTGGTTATGCATTATTTTCTAAGCACATGAGCATCATTAACACAGCAACTGTTCTAATTAGAGTTTTCTTGAACAGTGTGAAAAATCATATTTTGATACTTCTCAACTTTCTTGTCTATTGACTGAAACTGAGTGGGTTACATTAGTTTGGCTTTTCTTTACTTAAGTGAGTATTATACATTTAATTGATGGGTCATATTTCTAGTCATTATGTTAACAACTAAATTTATTGGCAGGATTTTTCATGAATTAAAGCATTACTGAAATACATTTGGGATTTTCTGTAGATAGAAGAGAAGATGGGAGATTTTGGAAGATATGTCCCATTTCTCTCTCCGTTTAACATGGGTGATAAAGTATAAATTTTGCAAAATTCCCAAGGTTAACATTTAGAAGGGTGACAATTCTGTGTAACATACCTTTATGGCTGCCTTTACTTCACTTCATAAAATTATCTGAAGAAAGTAACTTGCTGTTATTTTCCATCCTGCAGCAATACTGTCCCGATTGGACAAAAAATATGGCTTTTAAACATTATTCTTTGCACAAGAGTAAAATTAATAGTATTTTTGCACTGACAGTCAGTGAATTAATTGGACCTATAAACAGTCAGTACTTTTGGTTGGCAGCAAAAATCCATTCAATGTATCAGAAAGAAGGTGTTGCCCTCTTAACTAACAACAAGTTTAATGACTGATCTTGGATGTAAATGCAGTCCATTCCCTGAATATGATATAATTTTGTTTAAATCTGTTGACACTCTTAGCACAATATTCATTGGATTATACAGTGTCTAAATTGACATGATTCAGATTAGTTAAACTGTGGTTCATGATCTTGAACTGTTAGTTAATATCTCAGTCATTCTTTAAACTCAATAGACAATAAAATGAATTAGTGGCTAAGTAGTTTTTGGCTGCACTAGTTGAAAGCAAAACTTCTACTAGAAGAGCAGGGCAGGAATTTCAAGACGTTCTAAAATATATATTAGCCTAGCATTTCTAGCCAGAGGTTGATGCAGCTGGTCTGGTCTTGTGCCTGAGTTGAAATTGCACTGAACTTTGCAATTATTGTTCTTTTTCATCATTATTCCAAGATTACCTAAAAGGACCAAACATTTCTTCTCTGTGGTTTTTTTTCATGACCACTCATGCTTTTGTTGGCAAAACTTTGGCTCTTAAATCACCTTCTTTGCATTGGATGTTTATTTGGAAAATTGTCAATTAGATGTTGTGCTCTAAGTTCTAATTCTGTAGCATATAATTTCATAAGCATATGGATTTTTTTATCCTTTTATTCTGTTTTGGTTGTGCCAATACCCTTATGCAAAGAACATGAAACCAAGGCAAGGAACGTGGAACCATGATTTGTACTAGATTAGTTCTTCTTAGCTATTAGCCAATGAACAAAGTAGGGAACTTCAGTTGGCCACAGAACAGTGGTTTGGGAGGCAAAAGATTAGGCAAGGTTTATGCTTCTGATTGCTGTCAAATAAATCCAGTTGGAAATAATGCATCTTGATTAGCCAGCCAGTATTAGGTTGCCATTCAGACAATTTTCTGGAGGTGCTGACTGATTATTGTTACTGTAATGTAGGAAGGAATTGATTTGTTTTTGAATAGAGTGGTGTTGGGGCTGCTGGGAGGGCAGAAAATTAGCAATAAAAAAACCCACCTAATATTTGCTGAAACAGGACCTTTCTGTTCAAACAAATATATTGTAAATTAGAGAGATGAAAAAATTCTGCAGATGCTGAAATCTGGAGCAATACACAAAAAGTGCTGGAGGAACTCAACAGGACAGGCAGCATCTATGGAGGGAAATAAACAGTTGACGTTTCGGGCTGAGACCCTTCATCAGGACTGGAAAGGAAGCAGGCAGAAGCCAAAATAAGAAGGTGGGGGATGAACACATGCAGACATAGAGTTCAGGTGACAAGCGAGTCCAGGTGAGAGAGGGAAAGTAGTGGGTGGGGAGGGGGAGAAGATATTTATAAGCTGAGAGGTGATAGGTAGAAGAGGCAACAGGCTTAAGAAGAAGGAATCCAGTAGGTGAGGGCAGTGGACCTTGGGATAAAGGATGGGTGAGGAGAGGAGATGGGCAAGTCATCAAGGTGGGGGAAGGGAGCCACAGGAGTAAGGGAAGACAAAAGAGTGGGGATGGGGGGGGAAGAAAAAGAGGTGGAGTTATCAGAATAATAGCGATATTGATGTTGAGGCCCTCGGGTTGGAGACTCCCAAGGTGGAATATGAGGTGTTGTTCCTCCAACCTGCATCTGGGCGCATTGTGGCAGTAGAGGGGGCCATGGATAGACATGTCAGTGTGAGAATGGGATGTGAAATTGAAGTGGGTGGCCACCAGGAAGTCCTGGCTATTGCAGTGGATGGAGCGAAGGTGCTTGACAAAGCAGTCACCTAATCTGTGTCAGATCTCACTGATGTACAGGAGGGAGCACTGGATGTAATAAATTGCATTATATATTGCATATATAATGTAAATTACTTTCCTCAGATTAATTTGCTTTGAGTGTGTATATATACTATATATGTAATAAATATACTGTATTTGTTTCAGGGACCAGCTATTCTCCACAGGAGAATTCACATAATAACAGTACCCATCATAGCTCAAATTCACATTCTTCTAATCCTAGTAACAATCCAAGTAAAACTTCAGATGCAGTAAGTATTTCTTTTGCAATTCCTTATTCAAGATATTTCACTAACATATTAGGAGTTTTACACTTCAGTCTTGGAAAATTAAACAATATGACAGCAGGACAAGAGTCCAAAAGCTTGAAATTTGCCTTTTTTGCTTTCTTTGCAGAATGATCCAGAAGAAATCTTGTAAAATTAATTTTGAATGTTTTAATATTCTGATAAGAATTGAAGGTTACCACATTTGTAGTTTCTGTCATAGCTGATGCTAAACCATATTTGCACAGTGAAAGCTATGGAAAATCATTGAACTTTCGCAGGGTAACATGACCAATAAACATATTTCCTCTTGCATGTATTGAAATGGTTTTAAATATGCAATACTAGAAACTTGTTTTTGACATGAGCACCATTATATTGTAAGATCCAACTGCCAACCTTTCAACATTTAGAATCATTTCCGTGAAATTGTCTGTAGGTATGAAATTGTATCTTGCCCAAGGTAGGCATTCAGCATTGGAATTTTTGAATTGGATACTTGTGGAGTCTTCAGTCCAAACTATCAATTAATAATCAAGGAGCCACTTTCTTGGTTCCTGAAAGAACAAAAGCAATAGATATTTCTGAATTTCTACAAAATTAAATGCTATTTATCTATTTAATTATTTTTTGGCTCATTTTCTGTGGGAACATAGTTCACCAGGTATGGCCATTTTAGCATATGCAGAAATGGCAATCACCTTTCATTCCTACCTAAATTCACAGTCAAATGTCATTGTTGTCTTGATGTTCCAGGAATCAGTACAGTGATACATGTTTTTGCTGTTGGACATTTAAGAAACACTCTTTTGAAATTAATGATATTTTTACAGGAGTAATATGGGAAATTGATCTTTTTTGGGCTAAGGGAAGGATAATCATTATGTATAGTGTTAAATGTTTGTTTTTTGTACGTGCACTATTTCAAAATTAAATCACTTCATTAATGTGGTCTAAATTATGTGAGTTGAGAGAATCTTAAACACTTTTATCTCAAGCTTTCATATAATATACTATAATCTTACTGGAAGTTATCTTTTTTTGAATGTACAATCAGTACATAATTCTGTGTAATCTCATGAATAGTGCAGATCAGATCATTTGAAGTGTGGTATTCACAAGACTAGTGAAAATGAGTGTAATTCTAAATGTAGATGTTTTTGCTATTAAATCATAAATTGCACTGAGAGAAATATTAATTTTTAATTTAAAATATATAGTTTACATTATCAAAAATGTTGATGGTAGTATTCTGAGGAGTTCATGCTCATTTTAGAAGCATACAAATGACAATGTGGGGAAATGTAGAATTTGAAAACTCAATATGTGGCTTTCACATATTTCGATGCACAACACTGATTGCAGAATCTCCTTACTGTCTGATGTAAACCATGCGAATTTGATCTTTTGGAGCATGCAGAATAAAATATGGTAGAAAGTACTGTAACTTTCCAAATTTGAACTATCATTTCAATGATTGTGTGAAGATAGGCTGTTGCACAAAGATTGGACAAGTTTACTGGCTGAATCCAGGCCCACAGAAGAATATCATGTTTCAAAGTATTATTTCTGGAGTAGATTGTCCTTCCAATATAGTGAGTTGTGTGGGAGAACCTTTATTGAAGTGAAAAATGTACATTTAATAGCTATAATATTTTATAATACAAATTTTGAAGATTTCATTTTGTTATTTGGTTTGTATATCCACTGAATATTGAAATTATTTTGTTTTTTAAACTTCTGAAAACAAATTGCTTTAAATGTTAAGACTAGCTGACAATAGGCGTTATTTAGATTTTGATAATTGAATAAACTCTCCCTTTCTTCTCCCACCACACATACCCACCAACATTTCCACTCTTGTTAGCTTCAAACTATTCCTGATTATACTTTGTTCATCCTTTTGTGCCAGATCATATGTAGCTACTGCAAATTGATCAAGATCTAAATGAATATCAGCTCATAAGGTGTTATAATTTTCAATGTAATATAATTGGAATAATCATTATATTTGTATCAGATTGTAATATGTAATTCACAACTTGCATCTCAAACAATTGATAAAAGCACTTTGTGTGCAATCAAGTGCTATGACAGAGATGTAGTGTAGTAATGTAAGCACGTGGAAGACCTGCAAACAGTAATGAGAACATAATCATTAGCTAATTTGTTTTGAGAGAGAAGTTTTGATTAAGATGCTATGTAGTTCTTTCGATTGTTCCTTGATGCCTTTCATCAGCTTGCAGATTTATCTGAAACCACAGTCAGCATGCAGTGTTCTCTCAACATTGCACAACCTGTCAACCTGGATTATGTGCTCAAGTCCCATACTCTCAAACTCTAACTGTGAGTTGTGTGCTACCAACTGGGCCAAGCTGCCATAGCTGCTGTCCATGGCATTTGTTTTGCAGTTGGAGCTATTCTGTTCACTTTCTGAATGACAATGCCAGGTATTACCAGAACCTCCTCGTGAAGAACAAAAACCTCTCTGGCTGTGGAAAAGACAATCTGTGTAATTAAATGGATTATGTGCAGTATTAGATAATAGTTATGTTTATTCTTCTGTCATTGTATCAAATATTATGCATATTATGAAGTTACTATTAAATCAGGTGGTTTTAAATGGGGAGCTAATAATAATTTTAGTTGCTTTAGAATTGTACCATTGCTTAATGTGGTAGAAATAAGCATTGATTTGCTGTGCAGTGAATCCATTCAGATCACTTGCCTTACTTTTTTGTGTTTTGTCTTTTGATTTAACTCTTTTTGTCTTAATATAGCCTTATGAACCAGCTGATGACTGGTCAGAGCACATCAGCTCTTCAGGCAAAAAATACTACTACAACTGCAGGACAGAAGTTTCTCAGTGGGAGAAACCGAAGGAATGGATTGAAAGGTGCAAGTTTAGTTTGTCAGAAATTTATGTAGACTATGCAGTTATCCTTAATAGATCACAATATTTACAGTTTTTTTTGTGTGCAGAGAGCAGCGACAGAAAGAAGCAAGTAAAGTTGGTGTTGTTAACAGCTTCCCAAGAGATCGAGATTACAGAAGGGAAACCTTGCAAGCAACTACTGGCAGTGGGTTTACAAGTGGAAGTAAGTAATAGGGC
>JAUZTB010000098.1:26443051-26453115 GCA_034780895.1 Rhynchobatus australiae | reverse complement strand
CAAATACACAACATCCACTGCATCTCCTTTGTCTAGCCTGCTTGTAATTTCCTCAAAAAACTGCAATAGGTTTGTCAGGCAGGATTTTCCCTTAAGGAAACCATGCTGAGTTCAGCCTATCTTGTCATGTGCCTCCAGGTACTCCATAACCTCATCCTTGACAATCAACTCCAACAACTTCCCAGCCACCGATGTCAGGCTAACAGGTCTATAATTTCTTTTTTGCTGCCTTGCACCCTTCTTAAATAGCGGAGTGACATTTGCAATTTTCCAGTCCTCTGGAACCGTGCCAGAATCTATTGATTCTCGAAAGATCATTACTAAAGCCTCCGCAATCTCTACAGCTACTTCCTTCCGAACACGAGGGTGCATTCCATCTGGTCCGGGAGGTTTATCTACCCTTAAATAAGTTTAAATATAATTTCTCTTTTCCATGTGACTGATACAAGGGGCTTCTAATCAACTCTATCCCTGCTACTGCTTGTTTTCTTTCTGGGTTGAGCATATATTACCCAGTAGCTGGAACTGATGTATTTCCTTGTGTACTCACTGAAGACCGAAGTAGTGTGGAACATAGAACATTACAGCTCAATACAGGCCCATCACCCCAGATGTCGCGCCAACCTTTAACCTATTCTAAGATCAATCTAACCATTCCCTCCCACATACCCCTCCATTTCCTATAATCCATGTGCCCATCTAAGAGTCTCTTAAGTGTCCCTAATGTATCTGCCTCTACCAGCACCCCTGGCAGCGCATTCCACACACACACACCACTCTGTGTTTTTTAAAAAAAAAGTACCTAGGATATTCCCTCTGTACTTTCCTCTCAACTTAAAATTATGCCCCCTTGTGTTAGCTATTTCCACCCTGGGAAAAGGTCTCTGGCTGTCCACTCAATCTATGCCTCTTATCATCTTGTACACCTCTATCAGGTCACCTCTCATCCTCCACTCCAAAGAGAAAAGCCTCAGCTCGCTCAACCTATCCTCTCCAATCCAGGTAGCATCCTGGTAAATCTCCTCTGTCCCCTTTCTAAAGCTTCTACATCCTTCCTATAGTGAGGCAACCAGAACTGAACACACAAGTGTGGTCTAACCAGTGTTTTATAGAGCTGCAACATTACTTTGCGGCTCTTGAACTCGATACCCCGACTAATGAAGGCCAACATGCCATATGCCTTCTTAACAACCCTATCAACTTGCTTAGCAACTTTGAAGGATCCATGGACTTGGACCCCAAGATTCCTCTGTTCTCCACACTGCAAAGAATCCTACCATTGACCCTGTATTCTGCCTTCAAATTCGACTATCCAAAGTGAACCGCTTCACACTTTTCTGGGTTGAACTCCTATCTGCCATTTCTCATCCAAGTCATTTATAAAAATCACAAAGAGCAAGGGTCCCAGAATAGATCCCTGTGGAACACCACTGGTCACCGACCTCCAGGCAGAGTATGCTCCATCTGCCACTATCCTCTGCCTTCTATGGGCAAGCAAATTCCGAATCCACACAGCCAAGATTCCTTGGATCCCATGCCTCCCAACCTTCTGAATGAGCCTATCATGGGGAACCTTATCAAATGCCATACTAAAGTCTACATACACCACATCCATGTCAAAGAATTTAATCAGGCTTGTGAGGCATGACCTGCCCTTCACAAAGTCATGCTGACTATTCCTAATCAGACTCTGCTTCACCAAATGCTCATAAGTCCTGTCCCTAAGAATTTTTTCCAATAATTTGCCCACCACTGACGTAAGACTCACTGGTCTATAATTCCAGGGTTATCCCTACTTCCTTTCTTGAAGAGAGCAATAACATTTGCCACCCTCCAATTATCTGGTACTCTCCTGTGGCCAGTGAGGATGCAAAAATTATCGCCAAGAGCTCAGAAATCTCTTCCTTTGCTTCCTGTAGTATCCTGGGCCCCAGGAACTTATCTATCCTGATGTTTTTCAAAAGTTCCGGCATATCCTCCTACTTAACATTGATATATCCCTGCTTATCAGCCTGTTTTACACTGTGCTCACACACATCGAGGTCTCTCACAGGTGAATACTGAAGCAAAGTATTCATTAAGGACCTCCCTGCCTCCTCCAACTCCAGGCACATGTTTCCTCCTCTATCCCTAATCATTCTAGTCATCTTTCTGTTCTTCACATACAAGTATAATGCCTTGGGGGTTTTTCTTAATCCTACTCACCAAGGCCTTCTCATGCCCCTTTCTAGCTCTCCTAAGTCCATTCTTAAGCTCCTTCCTGTCTATCTTGTAACTCTCTAGAGCCCTGTCTGATCCTCACTTCCTAAACCTTAAGTAAGCTTCTTTCTTCCTCATCACTAGATATTCCACATCTCTTGTCAACCATGGTTCCTTCACCCTACCATCCTTTTCCTGCCTCAATGGGACACACCTATCCCGAACCCCATGCAAGTGATCTCTAAACGACCTCCACATTTCCATTGTGCATTTCCCTGAGTATTTCTGCTCCCAATTTACACTCGCAAGTTCCTGTCTAATAACATCGTAATTCCCCCTCCCCCAATTAAATACTTTCCCATTCCATCTCTCCTATCCCTCTTCAAGGCAAGGGTAAAGGTGAGGGAGTTGTGGTCACTGTCTCCAAAATGCTCACCCACAGAGATCTGACACCTGACCAGGCTCAATGCCTAGTACCAGATCCACAATGGCCTCTCCTCTAGTCAGCCTGTCTACATGTTGTGTCAAGAATCCTTACTGGACACACCTAACAAATTCTGCCCCATCCAAACCTTTTGCACTAAGGAAGTACCAATCAATATTAGGGAAGTTGAGATCACCCACGACAACAACCCTGTTACTTTTGCACCTGTCCAAAATCTGCCTCCTGATCCATTCCTCAGTGTTTCTGTTATTGGGGTGTCTGTAGAATAATCCCAATAGAGTGATCGCTCCCTTCCTGTTTCTGACTCCACCCTGACTCAGTAGACGATCATTCCAGGACATTTTTCGTTTCCGCAGCTGTGATACTATCCCTGATGTTGAAGGCATGGATTGGTTTGGTTTTGCCAAAAAGTTTCATTTTGCTAGTCTGTCAAAGGAGCAGTCAAATTCATTAGACATTGTAGGACTGGGAGCTATTATTCTAGAAGTGTCTAGCAGTAGGAACAACTATTTCTATTACTTAGATTGTATTTGGAGCAAATTTGGCAAGTTTCACTCAGATGATTTAGAGAGAAATCCAGATTTACTGTGTTCTAAACTGGTGTCTCTCTAACCTTGGTGAAAAATCGTGAAGTTTGAGAGCAATTTTACAAACTCTGAGGATGCCTGACAACTCATAATATCCACCATAATTTCATCCTTCTCAAACTTTATTACGGGATTGTCCTACCTTCTCTCATTTATAGCAAACTTCCTAAATCCCTGTAAATGTCTTGTATTTTCTTTTAGAATATCTGCTGAACTTTTTACCCTCACACGTCTTTTTAATTTGCCTTTTCAATTTCCCATTGTGGTTTATATTCATCATGGTCTCCTTAATTTTCAATTTAGTCTGTATTAATTTATCTACAGATTTCTTTTTTTCCTCTGGTTTAATTTTCATTGTTTGTTCAAGTACTGTTGGTCAGTTAACTTATTCACTGAGTTTCAAGCACTGAACCCCCAGTAAAATTAGACAAAGTACCCTTGCAGCCATTTTTAACAGCAGCACTGTTAACTTGAACTCTTTTGATGATCCTTTCCTGTTCTGAAATTGAACTTTGCTTTTGTTTTCCAGTGGCTCTCTTACTCTAATCACTTCTCTTACTATCCCCCCCACCCAGTCACTTCTTCACATACCCCCTCCCCCAGCCTACTTTCTCTTAGAATGAAATAAGCATCACTTCAGTTGCTGGAGTGGAATATACTGATCATGCCAGATTTTTTTTCAGTCATCCGTCCATAAGCAGTTGCTTTTCATGTTGTGATATTTCCATGGCTCTGTCAATGCAAAAAAAGTGCTGGGTACCATTTATATAATCTTCAACTATAACCTATGGATAAATGAAACATGAACTGTTCAGTGCTGTACTTGTACACCACTTCCAAATCTCACACGGTACCACTTCCTTTGCCATTTGTGTGTTGTTCAGTAATGTTCCTCAAATATAGAACGAGCAGAAATTCTATTTCTTTGAAGTCAAAGTAACAAGTCTGCTAATAATTTCTGGTTCACTTGATCTTTGTGCTGTTGATCTTCAACTGATTTTTATTTTGCGTGAAGAGCCCCATAATGGTCTACAGGCTTTAACCTTGGATACACGATTCTTAGATCTTGGGACCAGTGCACAAAAGGCAGGAGAAATCCAATCTGGCAAATTGCTATCCATTTGTTAACAGGGTGATTTGAGAATATCGTTAATTGTGCTATCAAACGCCACTACCTCACCACTACCTTCAGTTTTGCTCAGTTTGGCTTTGAGTGGGACTATTCACCCTGAGACTTATTATAGTCTTGATACAAACACGGCCAAAAGAGCGAAGGGCTCATTATTGATTAGATACTTAACTATACCGGTCACAAGTACTTATGCTACAAAAGCAGGTCAGAAGTTGAGTATTCTACTGCATGTAGTTCACCTCTTTTATCTCTAAAACCTATCACCATCTTTAAGGTGCAGGTCAGGAGTCTGTTGGTGCACTCTTCATTAGCTTGGATGAGTGCAGTTTCAGCAACATCCAAGAGGCCCAACAATAACCAGGTCAATGCAGCTTGAATGACTACCACTCCATCTGCTTCCCTAAACCCCATTCACTCATTCAACCACTACCATACTCAAATATGTACATCTACTACAAAATGCATTACAGCAACTCACTGAGGTTCCTTTGCCAAACCTTGCTGCTGAAAGGGCCAAGGACAACAGGTGCATGGGAACTTAGACCGCAGATACACCTCCAAGTCGTACACTATTCTAACTTGGAAATATTTCTGTTCTTTAATGATTACTGGGTCTACGTCATGAACCACTGTGTCTAACGTGCTGTGGAGTAACAAACAATCTGCTGGAGGAACTCAGTAGGTAGAGCAGAATCTGTGGGAGGAAAGAAATTATCGACGTTTCGGGTTTCATCAGAGTTTTGAGTTGAAACTCTGATGAAACCTGAACGTCCTTTCTTTCCACAGATGCTGCTCAACCGGCTGAGTTCCTCCAGGAGATTGTTGCTCCAGATTCCAGCATCTGCAGTTTCTTGTGTCCCTAACATACTGTGGCTATGTCTTTACCAGGGGTCATTCAAGGATTGGCCATCTCATCAGCAGTTCAGAATAATCAATGAACATTGGTCTTGCCAGTGAAGTCTGCAGCCCATGAATAGGTTCAAAAAGAAATTGCCATTTGTTCACTTTACAAATGCTGTTATTTGCTTGTTATCCATTTCCATTGCATTTGCTCTTGTGCCTTTAATTCTGACTTGATCAATCTTGTTCCACATGATTATGATGTTAATAATGCAATTACACTTATTGCACAATGCCAGAATTAACAATTTTGTAGACTTTTTCTTCTAAGCTTAAACCATTGTATGTACCTTCTTTATTGTTTCTTCACTTTACTCTTATTGTTTCTTCACTTGACTAACAAGGAAACTGTCACAGTGATGGTATATTTAGCACTCACTTGTAACACTTTCATGAAAGCATCTTACAGTGTGGAAGTGGAGGCAATCAGCTCATCAGGCTTGTGTCAGCTTATTGAAAGATCTATTTGAATCTTTACATGTAACCCCCTATGCTTTCCTTTTTATGGGCTATTTTCCTTTTGAATCAGTTTCCTCCCCTCCCCCATGCATTGAAACATATCCCAGGATGTGACAAGTTGCCCACTCCCCTCAGTCTTTTGCTGGTTGTCCTGCATTCTTTGAGTTGCCAACTCTTATGCCAGTGCAAACAGTTTCTCTTCACATGACAATGGGAGCTGGGAAATTCAAACACAGACTGTTTGTTTCGGGTTTATAATCAATAATAGTAACCATGAAACTATTGAGTTGTGGTTTTTAAAAAGAAACATCTGGTTCATAAATATCTTCAGGGAGGTAAATCTGCAGTCCTTACCTGATCTGACCTGTGTGATTCCCAGATCTACAGCCTTGATTTTCCTTAACTTCCCAATTAAAATCACCCAGCATGTCGTACATTTCAGGGCAGTTAGGAGAAGAAAGTCAGTGCTTGATGCTCATGTCCTATATACAAGTAAATTGATTTTTTTAAAAAACCTCTGGCATAACCTCCTCTACTCTTGCAAGGGCAATCGCAATTTTGACAATCTCTCCAGGCAAGAGAAACTGGTATTTTAGTAAATTTACTCAGCAGACCATCCAAAGCAAGACATCTTCGATTTAAAATGTGGTGTCTAGAAATGGACATGATACTCCAGCTGAGGGTTAATCCATGATTTATAAAGTTCAACATAACTTCCTTGCTTTTGTTTACTGTCTTAGAATCAGGATTATTATCACAAATTTGTTGTTTTGTGGCAGCAGGACAGCGCAAAGACATGAAATTACTATAAATTACAAAATAAATAGTGCAAAAAAAAAGGAATGATGAAGTAGTGTTCATGGACCGTTCAGAAATCTGATGGCAGAGGGAAACTGTTCCTAAACCATTGAGTTTCAGGCTTCTGTACCTCCTCCCCAATGCTGATAATGAGAAGAGGGCATGTCCTGAATGGTGAGTGTCCTTAGTGATGGATGCTGCCCTCTTGAGGCACCGCCTCTTGAAGATGTCCTCAGTGGTGGGGAAAGTTGTGCCTGTGATGAAGCTGGCTGAGTCTACAACCCTCTGCAGCCTCTTGCAATCCTGCACATTGGAGCCTCCATACCAGGCTGTGATGGAATTAGTTAGAACGTTTTCCATCGTACATCTATAGAAATTTGCACGAATCTTTGGTGACATACCAAATCTCCTCAACTCCTAACAAAGTAGAACTGCTGGCGTACTGCCTTTGTGATTGTATCAATGTGTTAGGCACAAGATAGATCCTCTAAGATGTTCACGCCCAGGAACTTGAAGCTCTTCATCCCTTTCCACCGCTGCCCCTCAATGAGGATTGGTGTGTCTTCTCCTGACGTCCCCTTCTTGAAGCTGATAATCAATTCCTTGGTCTTGCTGATGTCGTGTGCGAGGTTGTTGTTGCAATGCCACTGAACCAGCCGATCTATCTCACTCCTGTACGCTGCCTCTTCACTATCTGAGATTCTACCAACAACAGTAGTGTCATCGGCAAATTTATAGATGCTGTTTGAGCTGTGCTTAGCCACCCAGTCATGTGTAGAGAAAGTAGAGCAATGGGCCTTGAGATGCACCTGTGTTGATTATCAGCGAGGAAAAGTTGTTACCGATCTGCACTGACTGTGGTCTCCTGATAAGGAAGTCGAGGATCCAGTTGCAGAGGGAAATATAGAAGCCCAGGTTTTGAAGCTCCTCAATTAATACTGAGGGGATGATGACATTGAATGTTGAGCTATAATCGATAAACAGCAGCCTGACATGTAGTCTGTGTGCTCCAAAGCAGAGTGGAGAGCCTGTGAGATTGGTTTGCTTGTAGACCTGTTGTGGCAAGCAAATTTCAGGGGGTCCAGTTCCTTGCTCAGGCTGGAGTTAATTCTAGCCATGACCAACCTGTCAAAGCACTTCATCACAGTAGATGTGAAAAGCACAGGATCTTGCATGTGATTTTGACATTCAAGCAATTGAAGACATTAGGTGATACCATTGCAGAAGTCACCAGCAAACCATGAAATTATAGTAACAACATTTTATCAGAATCTAGTATCTTGTTGTACAATTATAAACATGAGTGTTTTGGACGGCTACTGGTAGCCTGGATTCTTAATGGATTTGATGTAATGATGTTAGGTTGTTGCTGAAGTAGAAAGCTGCCCTTTTTCACTTATTCACCATCTACAATGTTATTTTAGGAGCTTTACATGTGTCTTGAATGCAAAGAAATGTATTGGTTCTTCCCTTTGTATTGCGATAGAGTTATTCTGTCAATGAATTCTTCCGAAGCAAATTTGATTTTCCAGTAGCTGTGAAATAGCTTTGGTTGCAGGGTAGGTTTGGTTCTTCATTATTTGTGGTGAATTAATGTATGTTCACTTTCCTTGTAATAATTCCTTTTAAAAGTAGTAGTATAGAACATAGAACAGTACAGCACAGTATGGACCCTGTGGCCCACGATGTTGTGCCAAACTATATGAACACCTCCTCCATGATCAATCTAACCCTTCCCTCCTGTACAGCCCATAACCCTCCATTTTTCTTCCATGTGTCTGTCTAAGAGCCTTTTAAATCTCCCTGTTGTATCAGCCTCTACAACCACCCCCAGCAGTGTGTTCCAGGCACCCACCACTCTCTGTGTAAAGAACATACCTCTGAAATCTCCCCTGAACATTCCTCCTTTGACCTTAATCGGGTGTCCTCTGGTGTTGGCTATTGCTGCTCTGGGGAAAAGGTGCTGGCTGCCCAGTCTATCTATGCCCTTCCTAATCTTGTACACTTCTATCAAGTCGCCTCTCATCCTTCATCGCTCCAAAGAGAAAAGCACTAGCTCACTCAACCTTTCCTCATAAGACATGTTTTTTAATCCAGGCAGCATCCTGGTAAATCTCCTCTGCACCCTCTCTAAAGCTTCCACATCCTCCTTTCATCTTATACTTTGAGAATTGGTGTTTTTAAAATTGGGAGCCTCAGGAAATTAGTACAACTCCTCAATTTAGTCAATTTTGTTATATCTTTTGTCAAACCTAAGGTTTTCCATCAACTGTTTGTTGTAGACTTGTGGGAACAAGTTCATGGGGTAAAAATTGAAATCTGTTGGTATTTGGATAAACGACAATAAAACCAACGTAATTCTTTAGCTTTGAATAAAAGGATGGAAAGATTACCAGAGAATCTAGTATCCTTCCCCAACGATAGACGTTCTGGGCTTTGTGAGCCATAAATATTACAAGGTGTCAGATTCTTCACCCATTTATGATGAATTCGCTTGCATCTCCTTGAGAAAATTCAGCAGAAACTTCTGCCCAACATGTTTACAGCAATGTATGGCCAGACTGAGCTGCTTGTTCCCTGTTTCACAAAAATCCTGGAATTGCTAGTCAATTTCAGTCAGATCAGTATTTTCTTTCTGGAATACCATGACAAGTCATATGTAGGTAATTTGTTACATAGATGAATCTCAGTACCCTTAGGATGAGGATTCAGTGGGACTTCAGTTTAATACTTTCCTTGGAATGATGATAACCACTGAGAGGAGGCTATGCATCAATGCTGTTGGTTGTGTAAAACAGATGTTATTTTAAAATGAAGCTTCCCTGCACTGAAACATTGTGAACATACCCTTACAGCATAAGTCCATTATAACTGTTCACTTGGTAGATCAAACCAAAATTATTTGTTTCCTAGACATTTTTCTCTTTGCTTGGCAGAACCAGCGTTGCTTCCTTGTTCCAAAATATTGTACATTTCAATAGCTGTCGTTTAAATAATTTAATGTAAATCCCTCTCTTGACTATATTTTTGCCTTTGACTTCCTGTCTGCCTGGTCCTGATCCCTCCTCAAATAGATTCTTTCTTGATAAAGATATTGTTGAAATGTGTTGTATCTCTGTCAAATATAGTTTTGTCCTTGCAAAGCATTACCTCCAGCTGTTAGTATTTTCTTTATGTAGGCATCTTCATTAAGTGCCTGTATTAGGGTTATATTAGGTGTTCATGGTAAATAAATCTTTTGTGAAATCATGAACAAAAAACAAAAATGTGAGCTCTAATACATGATGGATCTACAGATAATTTAAATTGTGCATTTTTTAGTGTACAAGATGTATGTGGTTGTCTTCGGGAAGTGTTGATTGTATCCCTGAACAGTACATTAAAAAAGTTGTGAAGTATCTGACCACCCTTGGAAAGTGCTTTAAGTTCTTTTGTTTCCATGGGAAAATGGTACTTTTTATCTGTTTGCATGGTGTAGACTTAAGAAAAATAAATAAACTCCCAACCTCTCTGCTCTTATATGTTGCTATGCCTTGATTTTGGT
>JAUZTB010000098.1:26407382-26418246 GCA_034780895.1 Rhynchobatus australiae | reverse complement strand
TTACTGATGTCGTACCATATTCTAATATAGGGCTGTTGCTGTTCCTGGCATACAGGCTGGTGCTGATTGATCTGATGACCAAATGATGAAGGATTCTCGTAGTTCTATTCCTGGCCCACGTCTAGTAGTTTTAATTAAGGTTATATGGAGTGGGAGAATGCTGGATTACAGTACATAAGTATATACTTGATGAGCAAATCTTGGAAGCAGCAGCATAATATTGCTATCTTGAAATATGGGAAAAGGTATATATTTTTAATGTTCAGTGAATACCATTTCCACTTTTTGAAAGTTCTTTTTCAGTAACTGGCATTACTCACAAGTTGTGTTATGCTTGCAAGAACATGTTGACTCACTTTTGTTTTTGGATGTGATTTAAAATTTTATGGATCCTAGCACTGAAAGAATGTTATGCTATGGGAAAAGTTAGCCTAGTTACAAATTTATGGATTTGGAATCTTAAGTAAAGAGTACTTGAAGTTGATGCACTAGATGAAAGTAGGGACACAAGAAGAAAATACCTTGGAACTGAAGCCAAGCATACATGTGTCAATATTTCCAAGGAAAAATTAATTATGTTTGTGACTGACGGCAAATTCGATGTGGTATGTAATGAGACAGATTTTAATGATTACTGTAGAGTTAAGCAAACATGTTCAATTGTAAAGCAGTGATAAACCCAGTATGGAGGGAGGAAATAAGGAAGAGGTAACTGCCTAAGTGGTGGTGTAATGAAGGTCAGAGGTGACTTGCTTTTAAATGCCTTTCATTTGCAGGAGGGAATGAAAGTCAGATAAGGAAAAGGGATATTTCTAAGGAACAGAATAGTTTCCTTGGTGGCTGAAATGCTTGGTTTGAAGTTTTGTTCAGAACAAAGGATAGAAATAATGACTCCACAATATGGACCCTTGAATTGCTGAATTGCAATGAAAAGCATTCTAAACACAATAATTCATTTTAATAAGGAATGTTTAACGTGTATAAAATCATATAGAATCCTACATTAGAGAAGCTGATCATTCACATCTGGCCTTATCGAAAGTGATAGTTAATTAGTCTCATCTTCCCTGATCTTTCTCCATTGCCTTACATTCTTTTTCAAGTATTTATCCATTTATCTTTTTAAGCATCATTCCTGATTTTGTGTCCATTATCTTTTCAGGAATCTATTCCAGATCACCTTAACTTGTTGAATTTATAAACCTGGTTTCTTGTCTCTTTCTTTTTCCAATTATATGTATCCTCTGTTTGTCAATCCTCCTGCCAGCAGAAACATTTTCAGAATTTCACCCTATCTACTCCGTGGAAGTGATCATAAGTTTGAATCTCCATTCATGATCTCCATGACATTCACTGCTTTGAGGAAAACAATCCTACCTTCAGTGGTATAATTTGTTTTCTGGGTTACAGGCATTACTTGCATTTTTTATTGCTTATCCCAATTGTCCCCAGAGGTGGTGGTGAGCTGCCACTTTGAACCACTGTTTTTCTGATTTAAAAGAGTTGCATAACTGAAGTCCCTCATACATAAAGAGTGTGTGTACAAGTTCCATAAACAAATGTGTAGCATTGATATATATTTGGATGATGTGTTTACTCAATACAACTAAAATCTTGAGTTGACCTTAAATTGGTTTTAGGAAGTCAGAGTATAAATATATCTTGTTCTACAATTGCACATTACTGATACTTTTCACTTAATTATTTGCTTTTTTAATTTAATATTAAGGCATCGCGGCTGAGGGAAGAAGCACACAACATGGGAAGTATTCACATATCTGAAATTTGTACTGAGCTCAAAAATTTAAGATCTTTGGTCCGAGTATGTGAAATCCAAGCAACTTTGCGTGAGCAAAGGTAAGCAGTGCCCACGTGTATGATTAGTTTGGTGAGCCCATCATGTTAGAGACTTTAAGACCATTGAAATAATATCAATTTCTTGTGTGGCTATCAACAATTTTTGTTCTGTCCCATTTCTAGTTTTAATTAACGCATTATTAACAAAATGAGGCAATAGTCCAAATAATTCTCAAAGCTGAAAATTGAATGGAGATCCAAGTGGATTAAGGCGCTGATTAAAAAATACAATAAAACATAACCATATTTTTCTCAAACTTTCTGTCATGCCATCACGCCTGCTTTCATTGGGCTTGCCTTCCATTAACTTCCTTTTACCATATAATTGAGAAAGGGGAATTTTTAACTTGTTTACGAATTGTCTGATTCTGCATGTCAGTTTTACATGTGTTTAGTAAAGTAAAAGTAGCCACATCTCTATTGTTCAGATAGGAGCCCAACAGAAGGCAAATCCCATTTCAATGCAATATGAGTGATAAATTAGAACTTGTGTGCTCTCTGCTGCAAATATGTGTTCACTATGTCTGTCATGATGAAGTCAAACTTAAAATAAGTAATTAATTTTCCTAGTATTTTGCATTAATTAATTTCAAACATTCAAATGAGAGCTGAATATGAATTATTCTTTATGAGAAGAAATATATAAATCTTTTCAACTGGCTACAATTTTAAACTTAATTGGTGTGATTGTCATGTCAATGTGGTAACTGTCAGTTCTCCACCTCCCATTCTTACAGGATACTGTTTTTGAGACAACAAATTAAAGAGCTTGAAAAACTGAAGAATCAAAATTCCTTTATGGTGTGAGGACTTGTGAAGAAATTGCACATGGTTTAAAGCCAGGGACTGTAAACGTTTGCCCAATCTTAAACTAAAATTTGAGCTGCGTTTGAGAAGGCTTTGGACCGTGGGGCTGGGCAAAAGGGTGGAATGGGAGGGGGACAAGGAGGGTTCTGATTCAGGGGAGATAAAGTGGTTAATTTGTAAACCCTTGAAATGTAGATTTCTTGTAGATGTATCCTTCACGTTGTAAATATGTTTTGTAGAGTGAAGCCATGGGAAGCCATGTGTATCAGAGCTTTGACATCTGAACTAATCAATGCTGAGGTGGCTAAATACCTAGCCTTTTACATGTTAACTTGTCTGCAAACTAGCTTTGGTAATTTTCATCATTCAGTGAAATGCATTTCTTAGAATGCTGGCACCAGCCAGTGTGCATCACGGGCTGCAACAACTGGAACAGTTTGGTCAGTATACAAATTAGCATGGAGCACCTTCAGATTCCACAGACCCAGTCAGGCACAGCTCTGCAGGCAGCTTTCTTCATTGCAAGGCATTTACAATTTTTTTTCTTAAGGCATTGTGGCCAAGGCACTTGGGTTCACCAACTTTTCATTCCTCCTTACAGCAGTTCATAAGTTTTGTGCTGTTGTATGAATAAAATACAGATTGTTGCAGTAGGTACAGTACAGATTGATTTCTTGTATGCCTACCTAATAGCTGTGTATTTGCATTTGTGCCCTGTTTTAAAACAAAAAAAATGGGAGCAGAGAAAGATTGATACAGGGCATGTGTGTATTTATTAAGCGGCTGAAGCCACTCAAGAATAGTAACAAAAGCTCAATGTTATTTGCTAACATTGTTGACGGTGGGAGAAAGCTGGTCATTCATGAGAAGATGTATGTAAATATAATAAACTTCTGTTGTTTAAAGCACTGGGTACCCTTCTTTTTATTCAGCTACTGCATATAGGAAGCTGAACTGCTCTGGCAAACCTGATTGGGAGTAATCCTTGTTGGATGCTTGTTTTTCTTTGTATAGAACCCTAGCTTTCAAGAAGAGACCATTTTGTGCAAGATTGAATGACAGAACTTTTTTTTTCTTTTTGTAAGTGATTCTGTGACTAAAACAAGAATTTCAACAAGGATTTTGGATTCCTTGCCTGTAATTGGCTTGTGTAAAGTCTTGGTTTACCTGTATTACTATAATGACACATTTAATTTGAAGGATGTTTGTGTTGTAGCTAACTGTGCAAGTAAGGTGCTGACTGCTGTTCTTTTGCCATCACAATACGCTAGATCTGTGTAATTTGAGCACATGACCATCATTGGAAAATGGTGGTAAAGCTCAGCTTTGTATATTGTTTCCTAAAGTATATAAAAAAAATAAAACTATGCTACCACTGGATATGTTCACTTTTCTTTCATGTGCAGGTTTACATGGGGTTTACCACACAGTTCATTTATTAAAACTTTTAATTAATGAAAACTGCTATAGTTTTAAATAATTTACAAAGATGTTTTTAGCAAATATGACTCTTTGAGGTTTATTTAATATTCAATATCTCTTGTGCCAGCACTTCATTTTGGTTTTGAGCAAGTTTTTTGAAGGGTGGCATAGAAAGAATTAAATTCATAGAAGCAGTTTTATTAAGGCTAGCAAGCTGGTTTGTAGACTTTTCCCTGAAGTTTAACTTGCTCTTAAGTGTTGGCTTTTTTATAACCTATAATTGTTTTATAGCTTGTGTGTGAGCCTCTGCACTATGATTCTATGATTGCATTACACAGTTAACCTTATTACTTAATTCAGTTTGAACAAAAGCAAGGTTCTAATCAAAATTTCTGCTACTTTAATTGATTCTTTACTGTTATTCATTTGATAACTTTTAATCAATGCTTCCTTTCAATAGGCACCCAGTTCTCTTCAAAATTGTTTTGCCAGGAACAGTTATTGTTTCCATTTGTCTTTTTATATCCTGTGAAGAGAGATCATTTGTGACTGTTAAGCTGTAAATCGGTCCATTTACTTTTTTTTATTCATTTTATCATTCCTCTTGAAAACTCAATGTGCTGGAAAATTTCATTAACAAGGTCGCTGAAATCAAACAAATTGATTTCAAAGTACCATATATCTGACCAATTTTCAGATAAGTTTTTGATCTCAATGACTTCTGAAAATGTGTTTTGGGGATGTATAGCTGCTATTTTTACAGTTTTTTAAATATTTAAATGTGATATTTTTAAGTTTAGAGGAACACTCTACTACCTTTTTGCTTTTCTTTTATGTTTAAAAATTTTTTTTGTTACTGTCATGTCCTCTGGTTAGAAGAAGGAAGTGATGAAAACTCTCAACTTATAGAGTTAAACAGCACGAAAACAGGCCCTTTGGTGCAACTTGTCCATGTCAACCAAGGTGCCTACCCAAGTTGGTCTCATTTGCCTGTTTTTGGCCCTTATCCCTCTAAACTTTTCTTATCCATGTACCTGTCCATATATCTTTTAAACATTGTACCACCTCTACCACTTCCTCTGTCAGCTTGTTCCACATATCGACTGCCCTCTGTGTCACCATAAAATTTGTTCTTTGATATTCAAATAATGAATAGCACATTATTTATGTTGTGCTGCACAGATGAGACATGTAAGTATGGATGCCCAGAAGCTCACATAAATGATTTCACTATGAAATTATCAATCTTCTCTTGGGTATCTAAAACTACATTTTGGGCATGGTGTCATATAGTGTGGAATACTACCACGGTACACATGCTAATTTTTTTTATTGCATGTTTTCTGCATTTCCTGTTATCTGCAAAGTTATGAGATGCTTTTGAAAATTGCTGTTGTATTTGATTCTTGTTTCAACCTATGGAAGTGAAATCTATTCCAAATCTCAAAATAGCTAGATAACAAAAAAGATAGATGTCAAATTCTGGGACACTTCCAAATGCATTTGCCATTAACTTACCATCATTCAAATCAAATTATTTTATTAAGGCATTAATTAATGACTAACTGTTAGTATGGGATTTCTTGATTTGGTCTATAGGTTTCATCCATTTTGCAGATTGCAAGCAGAAACTAATTAATATGTTCTGAAGTTTGGAGGTAAATTATGAAGAAACAATAGCTTATAGAAAATTATCTTTCATTGTTATTTTTGTTTTCAATTGGCAGTTTAAGTATTTACTATTTTCTTTGCATAACCAGTATTTATTCTTAACTCAAAGGGAGGCATCTCCTTATTGGCTGCAGTGGCAGATTGAAAAATAAGATGTAAAATTCAATTTGTACCATGCTGGAGCAATAGTTTTATTTTGATCAAAGCATTTCAGTTGCCAAGTCCCCTAACTTTTGGCAGTTTTTCTTTTCTCTGCCCCCACCCTTGCATCCCAATTTGTAGTTGAACCTATCTGGACTGTGGAGAGGTGTGGTGCCAGCTTTGTAGAAATTTCACCTTAGATTTTCAGCAGTATTAGGCTCATCCAAACATCTGCTGCTCTTGCAGGAAGTCCCATGTTCACTGACTAGAATTAGCTTTTGGTCTGACAAAACCTCAATTTTAAAACTCTCCTTGTTTTCAGAACTACCTACAACTTTGCCTTTCATTTCTATATCCTACTCTGGCTTTATAAACTTCGGAAATCTCTTGCAGTATCACTTCCTTTAGCATGGGCAGCTATGAGTTAATCTGAAAAACTTTAAATTCTGGAGCCATCCACATAATCGTTGTTTATAAACTAAACCTACTTCTTTAACTAATGTCTTGGTCACCTGATCTAATCTTCCTATGTAGCTTGATGTCAAATTTTGTTTAATGATGCTCCCCAGAAGCAACTTGGATTATTTTACTGAATTAAAAACAAGGTATAAATTGTCATTAAAACTGGTTGGTTGTTCTACACTGACTCCATAAATGAGACCTTTTTTTGAGAGACAAAAAAATGTTTTATTTAGATGAAGATGTGAGCATACTCTGGAAGTTGGCTTCCAGAAAATTATTTAGACACTGCATTTTTCCAGCACAAGGCTATTTCAAGTCAGGAGCTGATAAAATTGGAAGAAAAGAAAGAGATGTACAAGATGTTGTGTAGCTTTATACATATATTTGGTAGTGGAAGTTTTCTGTCTAACTTTGAGAACCATTTGATAAATGAATTGTTAATGCTCAGGGACGGTATTTGCTTGCAGAAGATACTGTACAATTCATCGACAACTCTGCTCAGTCCTTTGATCTCTGCCACCCAGAAGAACAAGAACATCAAGTGCATGCGAATGCCACCATCTGCGATGTACAGACCATTCAGAGATGGACATACATCACTATTCCTTCAAAGTTGGTTTAAAACCCTGGAACTCGTACCTAACAGCAATATGGAAGTACATCCACCTCTCAGACTGCAGTTCAGTACTGTCCTCAAAAGGCAGCTAGAATGGGCAATAAATGCTCGCCTCTCCAGAGATGTGGGTATTCCAAGAAATAATATAAAATAAAACTTCAGAATTCTGTTTTGTACAAAAATAGCCAATAAAAAAAATTCTATTTTTAATCTTAAATATCCTTTTTGTGTGTTCCAAAGACTGGTCAGTCTTTTTGCAAGTAGTTTTCTACATGTGATATTTGTTTAATTTGAAGCACTGACCAGCCACAGGTGTTTAAGCCACAATACAATAGAAAACATCTTGCACACCATACAGGTAGCATCTTGTACTCTGTACTTGGTATGTATATTTAACAAATGTCTGTTTTTCAATCCAAATCTCTTAGTTTGTTTTCTTAAGTCAGTATGGAGCGCTGACAATTTCCCAGCTGCTTTTAGTTACTGCTTTTGTAATTGAGAATGGTACTTGAGTTTCATCAGAGTGATTGCTGGAAGTATTGATTGGTGCAACACAAACATCAGAACACATTTCCATACCCATTCCACCCGGTTCCTCTTACAGAATTCTGTTTGATACTGCTGACTCATTTGTGCTCAGTTGGTAGCACTCTCTAGTTTAACTCCTGAGATTTGAGCAAATGATCAAAGCCAATACTGAAATGCACTACTGAAAAGAGTCTTGTAATGTGGTGCAGTTTTTTGGAACCGGGCTTGAACTGATGCCTAGTCTGCTCTCTCAGACAGATATGAAAGATCCAATCATACTATTTCAAAGAGGAATAGCGAGGCTGGGCATGAGTTACTCCTTTGCCCTAGTCAATATTCATCCTGCAATCACTATTACAAAAAACTTCATCTGGTCATGATCATGTTGCAGATCGTGCAAGTTTGCTCTGCACAAATCAGCAGCTGTGTTTATGGCAGTAAAGAGGTAATCTGAATTCTATATAATTATAAGTTTTACTTTTATTCAAATCCAAAGGCTTGTAAGATGTAGCTGTTGATTCCAATTCCTAAATCATCGGCTGATGAATCACAGCTGTCTAATTTGCTTGAATATTGCTGACACTTATCTGGTCTCCCAACGTGGAGATCTTTTCACGGAGGATAAAGCTTGCAGTACCAGCCCTACTTAAAGCTATTTATTGGTCTGCTTTGCCACATTTCTGTTGCTTACTCACTGGGCCTCTATCTCTGCGCTGTCCCAGACTCTTCTCTCTCCAGTTTGTCGACTTGGCTAAAGAGGATCTCATAATGTGGCCATGCTTTTGAATAGCTAGGCTATTTTTATCTTGTTCTATTTTAACAAGGATTAATTCACCATACTGGTCAACTTTCCTGTTGTAACTCAGCCAGATATCCTAAACCAGTACCCTATGCCCACTTTTTCCCTCACACCTGAAGCTTTCAGAAATGTATCTACCCCCTTGAATATATTTAATGCCTTGGTTTCTACTGCCTTGTGTTGTAGAAAATTCCAAATGTTCAGCATCCTCTGAATGAAGAAATTTCTCCTGATTCTGGTTCTAAACAGCATATTCCATATCTTAACACTTTCCAACCATCAATGACATTGTCCCTGTATTTAGTGTGTCCAGTCCTGTTAGAATTTGATGGGTGCCTAAGTCCATGTTCATTTTCTAAACTCCACCGAATATAGGCCTAATTGACCCAATCTCATTATGTCATCCCACAGATAAGTCTCATAAACCTTTGTTTCAATCCCTCTGTGGCAAAAACATCCTTCCTCAGATATGCAGACCAAAACTTCATACTAAGCCCCAGCTAGGGCTTCACCTGGGCTGTGTCCAGCTGTAGTGAGACTTCCTTGCAGCTGTACTTGTATCTTTTATTGAAGGCCAATGTACCATTTGCCTTGTTATAAAGATTGAAAATGCTGGAGACATGCATCAGGGTCCTGGACATTAACTGTTTCTATTTCTACAGATCTGCTGAGTGTTTCCAGCATTTTCAGATTTTATTTCAGATTTCCAACATCTGTAATTTTTTTGACTTTCATTTTCTGTGCTGTCTCATTGACAATTTCTGTCATCCTTACAACCACTGAATGGAGCTGGTATAGATGTTTTATTTCTTGTCTATCACAAGGTTGTGCTGTGCTGTCGCACTCTGATTGGATCAAAAATAAATCTGTGATAAATGTAAATGTATACTTGCACATCAAAGACAAGAAAACTGGTGTAAAAGCATCAAGTGCAAGACCACTCAGAAATTATAAAGCAACCAAATCTAAATTTGCAGTCAGAAGATCCTGCATGTATTAAAATTAATTGTTTGACTAATACTTTTTGCCTACTTAAAAATTGGTGGATTACAAAGCACCTTGTATTGTAAGTGATATACAAGTACGAAGTTGGTTTATTATCTGCCTGCTGTATAGAATTTGATTGTCGTCTCTGCTAATAGCCTAAGTTATTTATTCATGGAATTAATTGCAGAGATTATTTAGTTCAGTATATTCGCTTATAGCTATATAGTTCCAGGGGAATGTTCCTGAACTTCAATTTTCAGTTGCGCATGGTTAAAAAGAAAGTAGAACAGCTGTACAAAATGGCTTTTTCCTTTCATGCATGGATATCACTGATTATTCTCACTCAAACCATTCACTGCTGAGGCAATTCTACCATAAATAAGTAATATGAGTTAATTAGAGCAAAATTAATTGAAGCTAAGTTAGTGCAACAAGAAAAAAGAAAATTGGATGGCATACTTTTGATTTCTGCTCAACGACTTATTCACATGCCAGCTGAAATCAGATGTCATAATGTAAGACCTGGCTGAAGAAATTTGTGAAAGACTGGGAAGGGAAAATTAATTTCAGTTTGAAATAAGAAATTATAAGACTTCTGACTAGGATAAATATTAATAAATCTTAAATACTTATGACAATGAAAATAGTTTAGATAGTGAGAGAACTCATTATCATCATAACCCCTACTGTACCACTATCATAGTACTTCATTTTAAATTTCCAAGGTACTTGTGCTATCAATGAATATTCACGTATTCATATAACAGTGAATAGTCACAGCTCCACCGAATTCAGTGGTTCATATTTTAGTCCAGATTTAAGAGTTTGATTTGGCCAAAGACGGAAGATATTAAAGAGGAATATAAAAACGAGTCATTTGTAGCAGATGTAATGGAATAATAAATTCAACAAGAGTTCCCTCCTTATAATCTCATCATTCAAAAAAATGAAATGTACAAATAGAGAAAGCAAAGCCGGCATTTATAATAGATCCTACAATGACCCTTTTACGATCCAAAGCACTTTATAGCCATTGAAGTACTTTTGAAGTGTAACCACTTGTAAGAAACATGGGAGCCATATTTTTTTCTGGGGAGCACCTTATTTCATGAAAACAACTTTAGAAGAAATGAGCTTTTATTTTGGAATGATTTTAAAATCAAATAATTATTGGACCATAGACCTGAAAGTTTTCTATAGGGTGCAAAGATGTACAGCGGTAGCGTCTGAGGTGTACATTGGACACTATGTCCAGAGCAGCAGTTGCATATAAATTTTAAAGATTGAAATGTCAAAATATAGATCTTAAGATCTCATTCATCGTTAAGATTTGTCCAGTATACTTTACGTGAGGCCACTCTGAGGTTTTAGTTGCCCAGTTCCAAAAAGTTAAAAAATCAGCAAAAAATTTTCTAATAAATATAAAAATGTTGGTCACAACAGTCATTGTAAGCCAATTGATTTATTTGATAAAATTTCTTCATTTGTTATGACATATATACAGTGGCATGCAAAAGTTTGGGCACCCCTGGTCAAAATTTCTGTTACTGTGAATAGCTAAGTGAGTAAAAGAT
>JAUZTB010000098.1:26329801-26349997 GCA_034780895.1 Rhynchobatus australiae | reverse complement strand
TCACCTTTATTTAGACTGCCTGGAGGAGAAACTTTATTTGGGTTTCTGATGCTAAATATGTGCAAGAATATTGCTTGGCAGTCTTATTCATTTCACAGATTCTTGTCCATCAGTGGCCAATACCCATGCACTAGTGATCTTGTGCAGCAGACAAACAGAGTAGTTTATAACACAAAGATGCAAGAAAATTGGAGTAGGCATGGACCATATGGCTGGTCAAGTACGTGCTGAATTCAATACGATCATGGCTGATCTATCTCAGGTTTGGACTCCTCATCTGTGCCAGTTCCCCATACCCCTCAATTTCCTGATCCATCAAAATGTATCTACCTCCTCTTTAAATACCCCCAATGATCTAGCCTCCACAGCTCTCAGGTGCAGAGAACTCCAAAGATTCATTGCCCTTTGAGAGTAGAAATTTCTATGTACCTCAGTTTTAAGTGAGAGTCCTCTTGTAATTATGACCCCTTATTCAGGATTCTCCCACGTGGAAATGTCTCAGTATCTACTCTGCCATGCCCCTTAGGATTCTATATGTTTCATGTATGTTTTGTTAAGGATTGATAGCACACAAATTCCCATTGAAAAATCCTTACTGAAAATGCTCAAAGTTGCCATAGCTAGGCAATATATGGATCTAACAACTAAGGAGGATAAAGAGTAAGAATCAAAATTCATTGGACTTTTAAGCTGCTACTTCAATTTGTTTTTATTATAAAGAATCAACAGTAATCCAAACTAACTTGGAGTTAGGGTTAACCTAAATGTGAAAGTTTTAAGCTTGAAGTTGTTGTTCATGCTGATAATTGAGCAGATTTAATGCCGGTGCCAATCCTATGACTTTCCTGTCAAATTTTCAGCTAGTTCAGAGATTCCATATATTAATGACCGGTAGTAATGGTTTCTTCCACAATCATTAAGAGCCAATTAATCTCCCAATTAAGAGGTGGAAGGGCAGGAAAAACAACCATTTGTAATTTTCAATGATAAATTCCAGCTGTTGGCATTTTGTGCAACTTGACATTGGGCTTAATACCAGCAGAACATCATAAAAAATACTCAGCCAAGGCATAATTCTTTCAGATAACTCATGCAATAGGACCTGCAACATAGAAAGAATATAATGATGGACAGCACAAGAAAAGGCAGAAGAAATACCAACTAATGAGGTTCCTGAAAATTAATGGCAAAGGTACTTGATTTTAGTAGAATGTTTTGTATTAAAACACATGATGTAATAAATTGAAAAGTATGTGTACAGGTTAGTTAAACTTAGATACAGATATATTGTCAATGGAGATAACTGTCTTTGTTGAACATTAATTAATGCATCATATTGGGATCTAATGTCAGTATGTTGGCTGGGCATGCACAGTTCCAACTTGCAAGGAGTTGTGAGAGGAACTGAAAACTATGCAAACTTCAGCAAGGCTCCACACTTCTGATCAACGAAAAGGAAGAAGCATCTGAAGGTTGTTGGGCCCAGAACATTATCCTGAGGAACTCCTTCAGTGATGTTCTTGGGCTGGGACGGTTGAACCCCTAACAACATCTGCCATCTTTTCTGTGAGGTATAATTCCAAACACAAGATACCACCCCCACCCCAATGCCTATTGCCTTTAGTTTAACCAGAGCTTCTTGGTGCCATATTTGGTCAAATGATGCCTCGAAGTCAAGGCCAGTTGCTCTTGCCTCACCCATGGTGCTCAGCACAAGACAACACATAGGGGAGTGAGAGAAAGGAGCACAGAAGAAAGAGGGCGCTTTCTATTTGCAAATAGAAATATAGTTTACATACAACACAAAAACAATTTTTAAATGTTTTCTGATTTCTTTCCATTCCACTTTGGAAGCCACATCTGTAAACTGTCATATACTTTCATTTGCACTTCTGATATTTTAAGTCACCTCTCCATTATGGATTGGCAATGTCCCTGAACTGGCTGAGGAACAGAGTCTACACCTAAACAATGAAGTAACTAAAGCCAAGCCATGGCTTTCTCATGATTACACGTAGCTAATGTTTTGTTGATTAGATTTGCGGTGCTAGGGGTTGTGTTGACACTTGTTGACAAGTTCGGAAGCAATGACTTGTGGAGTTTCCTGCAAAAGAGGTAATGACAAATGCCTCCCATAAATGAAATGCCAATTATTTTAATGACAAGTTTCCATGATGCATCAACACCACATGAACAAAAACCAGCCGCAAGCAGTTACCGAACCCTGACTGGCATTTACAGATTATGCCAGCAAATCATTGTCTTGCAGCTCAATACAGATTCCAGTGGTCATGTGACAGGAACTGAGTTGTTAGTTTGCAACATAGTAACAGTTATCTTGTTATTGTATAAGGGCATTTAAACAATTTTTATGTCTCTATCACTTCAACATTACTTCCCTGTTGTGTGAGGATGGGTATTGGAAGATCACATGCTTAATCAGAGGCTTGAGAACTGTTGGAAAGATGTAACCACGTGGAGCAAAGAGACCTGTATATTGCTGCATCTTAGTTACTGTCAGGCATTGGCATAGGTGTCTGGAGGGAGCAGACAAAAATGTCATCACGACAGACTTGATGTGGACATTCCCAAACCATTCCCATCACATCCACTGTCCTTTGACTGAGTTGACCATACCATCTTCCTTCACCATCTCGCGCTGGATGAGCCATGCTCACCTAATTCAGTTTTTGCTTATCCAGTTGAAGGCAGAGCATGAGGCTTGGAAGGCCACTTATGTTCCACTGGTGGCTCGGGAGATTTTGGAAATCTGCCTGTGCTCAGAACTGCAACAGCTTCCCTTTGCCCCACCATTACTTCTGGTGTCTCTCAGCAATCCGTCCTTCGCCGCTGGAGAATATCTCACTCTTACTAAATTCGCAAAAGTCAAAGTCATGTTTATTGTCGTATGCACAAGTACATGTGTGCACAGGTGCAATGGAAAACTGACTTGCAGCAGTATCACATGCACAGAGCATCAGATAAGCAGCATTCACAAGAAAAACATAAATTAAACATAAATTATTCACAATTTTTACAAGAAAGAACACAATTAGAACAAAGTGAAGTTCATTGCAGTGCAAAGTGATCAAAGTGGTCATATTGTTGCCATACTGAGGTACTGATGAGGGTTGTGCAGGTTGGTTCAAGAACTGAATGGTTGTTGCAGCATCTTTGACTGTCAGCTCTTAAAAATTCTGCAAGTGTCACACTTGGAGCAGTCACCTATGACCATAATTATTTCTTGTTTCTATTTTGTTGATAGACTTTCATTAGGCCCTGTTGTATAAGAGACTGCAGTTACACACCTGTGCAAAGGAGTGTATGAATTAGAGGTAGGAACAGGCCATTCGGCCCCTCAAGTCTGCTCCACTGTTTAATATGATCATGGTTGATCTGAGTGTAACCACAAATCTCCCAAGAACTTATAGTGTTTCAGTCATTACACTGCAGTCATTATTTGCCAGTTGTCTGGTTTTATTTCCATTCCCCTGACACTGTCACTGTAGTAAATTCAAGATAATTGAAAGAGACCCTGTGAATACAGTGGCAAACTTCAGTGTGCAGTTAAATTATACAGCACTCAGCTGGTAAATGTACCACCGCATGGAATTGAATATTAGAGAACTGTGTCATACTCATTAATCTCATGTAAGAGAAGGATAGGTGCATTACAGTTGTCTGTACTGCCTGTAGATTAGGCAGGAGAAATGCAATTCAATATTTTTGCCCACTGCTCTCCAAATGCTCGTGCAGTCAGTTTGAAATGTGCACTTGAGATGATGAGGCATTCAACAACCAGGCTCAGCCTTGATATCCAAGATAGCTGATCCTCTAGCTTACTCAAATTATCAGGGCTTGAACCTGAATACCAGCCATTTGAAAGAAAATGTAACCGTGCCAATGTGATTTGTCTGCTGTGATACAGGGTGGGTGGTGAAACTGGTAAGTATGTAGCAATAAAGAATCTCCCACAGTTATTAGTAGAGCAAAAAGCCTGTTAGCTATTCGGGTTTTCACAAATCAGCAGAGCTTTTTTAAATTGGTTAAATACCAAGCAGCACAACAGTCACAAATTCCTATCACCTAGCGTAGTGGTTAGCATAACACTATTACAGCACCAGCAACCCCGGTTCAATTCCGCCGCTGTCTGTAAGGAGTTTGTACGTTCTCCCTGTATCTGTGTGAGATTCCTACAGGTGCTCCAGTTTCCTCCCACATTCCAAAGACATACAGGTTAGGAACTGTGGGCATGCTATGTTGGTGCCAGAAGCGTGGCAACATTTACGGGCAGCCCCCAGAACATTCTACGCAAAAGATACATTTCACTGTGTGTGTTTTGATGTACATGTGACTAATAAAGATATCTGGTCTTAAATTTAAATCTGTTGCCTTTGTAATTGATGGTGAACCAGTAGTAGCAGTGTGTATCAGATATAGGCGAATGTCCAGAGTAAGCATGGATACTGTACAAGAAGAGCATTGAGCAAGGAATTTTCAGGAGATGTCAGGGAAGAGTGCAGAAGAGAGAATATTGGTGTGGAGAAGACAAAGCCATAACAAAGTCTTGAGCTTTGCTGGTGGGAATTTAACATGGACATACCACTTAAAGGTTGAATCATGTGTGGACCCTTCCTAAAGTGCCACAGCTCACACCCACCATAAGTGAAGCAAAAGATTCTGAGCAGCATTTAGCCTTGAAGTTTTTCATTGCAGCAAGAGTGAGCAGCATACGGAAAGTAGAGCAGTGGAGCTAAAAGTAGTGAGATAATTTACAAATCTGATCGAAAGGGACTAAAGTGGCCAGGTATTCTTCTTCCATTTTATCTGATGATCCTCTGAATCCTCTTATGGTACAGAATGTGGCTGGGTGCCACCCAAACCACAGACTGGCACTGTTATTTTTACTTTTGATCATCTGTATAACAGATCAGAAGTGGATATAGTACAAAATGGGTAATTAGTAAATCCCAGCTTCTGGCAAAGCAGCAGCTATGTGCTCAGGACTATATTATGAATCATGTCCCACAGTACTTTTTTATTTCTGTCTTTTTAACTTTCCAGAAGTTTTCTTAATTAGAAAGCTGAGTCTGTACACCCAGCTCCTTGGCATACTAATTTATATTATGTTAACTTAAGTTCATGTATTTTATGTTTGTCATTGTTGTAATGTACTGCGCTGCTGCAAAAAGCTAATTTTCCTGGCATGTATATGCCCTTGACTTTAAACTTGAACTAGTATAGGTTGGCCTAGATATTCAGAGATTGCAGACCTCCCAGGGACTTCAAAGTCCAGGATTATTTCTCCAGAACACTCTCCTTGCAATCCACAAGGATTAAATAATATCAAAGGAGAGGAGAAAAGGTTGCTTGGGTAATTCCTGACCATTAATCAGATTATCAGAATCATTTGCTTTCTGCTGGTGTGGAAGGATGTTGCATGCAACGTCAAGCACCACGGCATTTCCATTGACAGGATCAGAGCAGTTGAAAGCAGGAGGACATATTGTAGAAACTGCTGAAAATGTCCCACCATCCCCCAGAAACAATTTTGCCACAATAATGTTCTGAGACTGTCGAGAATTTTTCTTTCAGGGCATCAAACCATTTGGTGGTCAAGTGGTAACAGCCTAGTCACACAGTGTCAGAGTTTGTCTGATGCTTGAACTTGTATCAAGAGGGAAGAGTCAACAAAACAGGACTTTAATACTGGAGATCACTTTCCAAATTAGTGCTTCCAGTGCAATGGAGTGCACATTTGGAATTTCGGCAGATAGGGAGACCCAGTGGGAAAGCCAGCATGCCAAAGCATATACTGGGAATTTAGGACTGTGGACAGCTCATGTGATTCACAGTCTAGTTGCTTTTAGTTAGTTCTTGCTGGACTGTAAGGTGCAACAGAATTGATTAGTGGATGAATGAGCATTGCTTAGGGACATTCGGACAGTTATTAAAGCAGTGTACATGTGCCACGTAAGGGAGGTTTAAAACGGTTTGGTATGCGAGTTTGACTGCAGACTTCGCTCAGTCTGTAATGTGAAGGTTGTGCTGCTGTTCAGATGGAGGAATTGAGTGCTGTGGGGGGTTGTCATTGCAGAATTTTGTTTTTCACATTATTTCATGCTAGTTAAAGTCCTTATTAACAGAGAACTGAAATCTGTGTATTCCCCAAGTAGGAGCAACATGGGTAAAGTGAAATCTGAAGGATGTGTGTGAGATTTGAGTCCTCTGCTTTGGTTTGCAGCCTTCGTTGGGAAGTGATAAAGGTTTTCCTCTCAGTGAGAAGGACAGTGGTTGCAGCTGTCACCTCTTGTAGCTTGAAATGATAAAGTCATAGAATGACACAGTGCAAAAGGAGGCCATTCATCCCATTGTACCTGTGCTGACTCTTTGATAAACCTTTCCAACTTGTCCTACACCATAACTCATTTAACAGAACGTGCTGTTATGATGCAGACATGAGACTGCAGATGCTGGAATCTGGAGCTAAAAAACAAACCTTGTAAGAACTCAGTGGGTCGAGCAGCATCTGTGGAGGCAAAGGGGTAATCGACACTTTGGGTTGATCATCAGGTTGATTTTCGGGCAGACAGTCAGGACTGATGCAGCATCACAACCCAAAATGTCGACTATCCCTTTGCTTCCACAGATGCTGTTTGACCCGCTGAGTTCTTCCAGCAGTTTGTTTTGTGCTGCTACGATGTTGCCTGAAACGGGGTTGAAAGCAGACTCATTCTCTGTGGTCTTGTTACTTTCTTTCCCTTGAGTATTTAATGAACACTGGAAATTTGCCACTGAATCTACTTCCAACCCTGTTTCAGGAAATGCATTCAGCATAAAACAAACTGCTGGAGGAACCCAATGGGTCAAGCAGTATCTGTGGAGGTAAAAAGATAGTCAACATTTTGGGTTGTGACCTTGCATCAGCCCTGACAGTTTGTCCGAAATCAACCTGACTACCTCTTTGCCTTCACAGCTGCTGTTTGACCTGCTGAGTTCTTACACAGTTTGCTTTTTGCTCCAGATTTCAGCATCTGCACTCTCTAGTGCCTCCGTCATAACAGAATGTTCTGTTAATCAGACCATACTTTTTAATGCTTTCAGGTAGCCACCTGCAGCTCTCCAGTCTAACATTCAGCCTATGCCTTTCCAGGAGTCAAGGAAGACTGACTTTAAGTTAACTTCCTAAACAGACACCTTCCTAAATGTACAATACCAAAATGAATTTTGCTCCTGTGGGTCTCGTGATACTGGGTAGTGAATAGACTATATTGGGTGGAGTAGAGTGGCCTTATGCACTGCCTTATACACCCATGCATTGCTGAGCCAAAGCTCTCTCTTGTTTTGCTGCATGTTTTAATACATTGGACACATGCAAGTTGCTGGGCAAATGCATCAAACACTTCAAGACTTTCAAGAGTTAATGATGTGTGTTTGTCAGCAGTCTCCAGTGTCTTAAGCAGCCTGATGTTTCTCCAGCACCAATATGTGTTGAAGGGCAATCTAATATGAAGTTGTGTGGAATTTTTCCTTAAGGTTGACTGACGGCAACTGTCATAATGATTTGTGACCTTTCTTCATCAGCGTCTCTGGAAGCCTTCATTAACAGCTGTCAGTCTCTGCAGTATATTGTTATGGTCGACACGCAGGGCCTGGCTTTAGATAAAGTAGCCATGGTAACATAAACTCTGGTACTTGACTAGTGGGGGTGGGAGGTGAAATGAAATACAGGACCCTAGTAAAGAATGAAGATGGAGAGGGTATGGCTACATGCCATTCATTTATAGGGAGCCTTAGCAAATCAATATAGATGTTTAATATTGTTTATAGTTCCAGTAAGTCCTGAAAGTCTGCCGTCTGGTCTGCACTGTCAAAACTGGAGCTGTATTTATCTGAACAAGGAGATGTGATAAAGTTACAGGACATGAGGGGTACTTGTTTGAACATGAAAAAGATAATGTTCCTGATGTGACATATTGGCAGAGAGACCCAGATTTATTTGGAAATGCAAAATCCTTTCTCACTGAGCATGAGTTTGTAAAGAACAGACCAGATGGTCAGAGGAGAGGCCTGTGAGGGGTTTTAAAGTGAGCACAATGTTTGTTTATTGCAACTAGTACTTTACGATTCCTATCCCTCTGCGAACCCTCTATGCACAAGAATTGGAGTGAAGATGACAGCTGGGACCCAGGGTCAGGGTGCAACCAGTGGGCGGGTGGAACTTCACCCTGCAGAGGTTGTGGCTGCTTCCACCAAAGTGCAAAGTGCAAAGCCATGGGATTTACTTCTGACTCATCCGCAGGCTTTAGCTGGGAGATTCGGGAATAGTTCTGATGTTGATTGACTTATGGTCCTGGAGAGGAATTTTGCACTTTCCTTAACCAGCATTAACAAAAATTTCCAGGGTAGTTTCCTAATCAAACACAGAAAAATTACACCATTTATTTTGTAGTCTCTGTTCATTGGTAATGTATTTTAAAGTTTTTTGCAGCTCAGTTGAATTTCAATTTAAGGTTAAATTTTAAGCAACGTTTGCTGACCTCGCCTTCCCCTTACTAAAAAATGAAGTTTAAAAACAAAACCAAAAAAAGGCCCTTGACTGCTGCTAATTGGTCTGTCTCCTGTCTGGTTTAAGCCTTCCAGGCACCAAATTCTAAAGGTGTGTGGTTCCTCCTGAATTTCTGTGAATTAACGACCTGTCAAAAGGTTGCATCAATGTTTTATCAAATAATTCTGGAGGAGCCAAAAATTTCCTTGACATAAGCAGTTGGGACATAGACACCTTAGAAGAAAAATCAGAATCACTTTCCAGGAAAGGGTAAAGGAAGCTACACTTAATTGCTGCCAAGGGATAGAAACTTCTCCTTGTGCACATGTGCTAAAAGTGCAATGTGCTTAAAGTGCAAAATCCATTAATATTCCCTGGGGCTTGCCATTCATGTTACACACCCTATGCTTATTTGATCCCCCAATATGCACCACTTCACACTTACCAGGATACTCTGTTTGACTTCAATGGAACCGAATTTGGGGAACAGGGAGAAGAACTTGGGTACTCTACATTTGCCAGAGTGGTTCGGTTGGTACCACAGTCACCGGTGAGTCAGAAAGATTTGGTTTGAAGTTCCACTCAAGCACCTTGAGCACAAAATCCAGTCTGTAACCTAAATATCGCTGAAAGGAAGCATTGGTGCTGTCTTCAGGGTGAAGTATTAAACCTTTCTCAGATGGACGTAAAGAAATTCCATGGCATCATTTTGAAGAGCAGAGGCAGTTACCTTGGCTAGTATTTGTCAATATTGGCACTTTGATCAAAAGTGGAAAAAACACAAGCCCTTCCTTGTTGCGAAATGTGAACAATTCGGCATGAGCTACCCTACCAATGTTTCTCCATGTAAATGCTGACAAGTTTGGGATTTATGCTGGATGAGGAATTCTGAATCTTGCTGACAGCTGTTCACCAGCACAGGAAGTTTGAACTGGCGCAAGGAGCTCCCCTTCATTGGTTTAGTGTCAACATCCAGACTTCTTTCTCGGCTTCCCCTTTTGTGTAATACTCTTCCTCCTTGTGACCGCATTCTGCCCCCACTCCCCTCCACTATGAGACGACATTTTACCATGGCTTCAAGCACACAAGAAGTAGGCACAGTGCAGCTGGCAAAACAGGAGCTTTCATCCATTAGTACAGTCTGGAGCCAAGCACAAGTCCACAGTTGACAAGAAAGGGTTCCAAACCAGGAGAATCCTTCTGTGCTGCTTTGTTGCATGCAAAGAAGTTTCAGGGACCTAAGTTTAAATTATTTTAACCTCTATTTCAAGCTGCTGATAATAGATGCTCTCTTGGCATTTAACCAATGAAGCAAATGGTGCTAAGAGTAGCTTTTACAAGTCTTGGGGTCCAAAGGTTTCAATACAGTACAAACCATGTTAAAGGAATCCAAATAGAAAAATAATGAGAGTTCCCTGGGCTTCCTGTGCCAGCTTGGCAGAAGTCAGAGACCCACAGTTTGTACTTCCCTCTGCTAAACCAATGCCCTCAACTAAGACCGCCTGTCGCCCAATGTTTATGAAACATCTCTGCTGAAGTTTAGTTTTGCAAAACCACTCTGCATAGTTCCATCTTTGATTAATCACATGTATCTCTTGGGAACACTGGGCCATTTTACTTGGCAGATGTCAGAAACTGAACCTGGGATTTTCCTCCTTCCCATGGTTTAGGGATAAATCTCCATGCAGAATTTCCTTCCTAAAGTATTTTTTTCCAAATATGTCGCCATCTAATTAAGCACAATACTATGTTCTTAAGGGAATGTGTTGGCTGAATGATTAATGTGGGATCCTTCAACATGATATTTATATATTATTTTATTAAATCGTATTTTATATCATTTACTGGCAACCCACTCATGCTGTGGATGACAGTAATTAAAAGCATTTGCTAATTGCTGAAGCTTTTCAAGAATATTATTCATATCTCATATCATTCCCACTTTCCCCTCCACTCCCCCACCTACCGACCTTCCCCCTCTCACCTGGATTCACCTATCATCTGCCAGCTTGTGCTCCTCCCTCTCCCCCCCCATTCTTTTATTCTGGCTTCTGCACTCTTTATTTCCAGTCCTGATGAAGGGACTCTGCCTGAAACGTCGACTGTTCATTTCCTTCCATAGGGGCTGCAGGACCCGCTGAGTTCCTCCAGCACTTTTTGTGTGTGTGTGTTGCTCAAGAATATTTTAGCAGTTTATCACAAGTGCCAACCTTTGGAACCTTTTGAAATTTATTTTGTCTTGGAATCTCATCAGAAATTGGAATTAGCTTGTAAATACCACACATTGATATTAGGTTAGAACTGAGATGGTTATTTTTGGTCAATAGGGCAACAAGAAATGAATATCTTTTGGAGGAAAATGATCAGATTTGAAGTCATTATAGAAATTCATGATGCACTGAATGCTACGGGCAAAGTACTGGTAAGTGGGATTAGTACCTGATGGTTGGGCAGTCAGGCTGAAGGCCCTGTTTCTGCATTGTATGAACCTGTGATTCTGTGACTCTTCTTCAAAAGGGAAGTCTGTTAAGTGGCCTAGATGAATTCTTTCCTGAACATAAGGTGAAAGCTAAATTCTGTGCGAGAAAGGGACGAGTTTGAGGTTTTTGTAAATTAACTTCTAACAATTAGCTCTTTTTGCAGGATATGATCTGACAGCCAAGCTGAACTTTGAAGTGAAGATGTGGGGAAATCACTCTTGTTTGTTCAGTGGTGCAAAGTTGCTGGGGTTTAATTTGTGCAAAGACAATACTTGAGTTATTATAAGACTGACAATTTTCTAAAATTTGCTGCGTATCAAAGGAGATCACATGTTATTTTGAGAAGTCTTCCTCATACTCATTTAATTTTATGCATTATTTAGTCCAGGAGTAAGAGTGTAGACGGTTTATGGATAAGTGCTTATCCACTGAGGCCTGGTGTTAGTGACCTTATCGTCAAATGTGGCCTATTTTAGTTCTGCCTCAATAGATTGGTAAACTATGAAGAGACAAATCAATGACAGCCTTTTAGCAGTCTGAGGAACTGTTTGTGGCATCTTATTGATCGTTAAAATGCTTTGAGCACTTTTGTAATTATGTCTAGAGGGATTTATTAGATTTTTATTTGTTACATTTTCTTTCCATAATACTTTTCTTGAAACTGAAAATGAGTTATTTTGTCCCATTTCACAGAGGCGGTCCAGAAATTCAGTTCTGTTTAATTTTTGGATGCTGCGGGATATTGCTCATACAAATACTGGACTTAAAATAACACTAAATGGCACAAGTTCCAGATGCTTAAAATCAGCCAAAGAGCCAAAGGAAAAGAATGTCCTCTCATCTGTAATTACTGTACCAGACGTGTCTAACTCCCAAAGAACTCTGACCTCAAATGATTTTAACAAGGCAAGGCAGTCTGTAATAAGCATCCAATGATGCTTGCAACACTGATGTACTTGGGGTTTTAAGTCAGCACAGGAAAGGTCTTCAATAAATAATGGAGGTTGTTCCCAGTCACTTTTAATTACGCAGCCTTTTGAAATGGTTCTGAAGGTCTGATAATGTTGCACGGCACCAGTGTTAAAGGTCTCCTTGTTTCTCAGGCTACTGTGTTCATCTGTAGAGTGCCTTCTCAAACATGAAATGTGCTGAAGCAGAATGAGGCTAATGGTGACAGCAGGGCATTTCCAGGCGTGCTTGCTGCTGCCTGCCCATTTCAGCTGCGATAGTATCATCATTCTTTGTCAGGAATGTCTAGGTGATGGCTGATTAATGATGTGGAGCTCCTGGTGTCTTTCACTCGAAATTAAGAAATGTTTATCACAATTTTACAAGAGAGAAGGAAAACAAAATGACTGTAGATCACAGCTCTCTCAATCCTATGATTCACTACACTGGTTTAGTATGACTTTGTTTCTCTTGCACAGATGAAACCTGCTTGGACCCTTAAGATCCCTCTGTACATCAACACTGTTAAAAGTCTTCCCATTAACTGTGTACTGTCCCTTTTACACATGATCTCCCAAAGTGCAACGCCTTGCACTTAGCCAGATTAAACTCCATCCACCATTTCTCTGCCCATATCTGCAACTGATCTATGTTACACTGTATCCTTTGGTGGACTTCTACACTATCCTCAATGCCACCAATCTTTGTATCATCTACAAATTTACTAACCCACCTACCCATCAGAGTCATAGAGCATGGAAACAGGCCGTTTGGCCTAACTGGTCCATGCTGACCAAGATTCCCATCTAAACTAATCCCATTTGCCCGCAATTGGCTCATATCCCTCTAAACCTTTCTAATCCATGTACCTGTCCAAGTAGTTTTAAATGTTGTCAATACTGTGTTTACTGCAGTCCTCCAAACCTTTGATATGTCTGCATTCTTCCAATTCTGACCCTACTTTTAATTATGGTTAAAGGTGCAATGTAGATGCAAGTTGTTGTTCTCAGCGAAGCTTTTTCTGCAGCCTCTGACCTGATCCTGCAGGGCAATATTGTGTCGTTGGTTTCTGATCAATATTGCTTCCCACTACCCTTTCTCCCCCCATCTCAGATGTTGATGGCTGGGAATTTGGCAAAGGTAATCCAGGTGAATCTCAAGGGAAGGTGCTAGGTTTACTCTTCTTGGCAATAACCATTGGCTGGCCCTGGAGTAATATAAATATCATTTGCCACATCAGCCAATCCCTGAATTTTGACTATTCTTCCTGGGTTTACAATTTTGAGGTCAGCTCTCTAATATTTACATAGGTCTCTAAGATATTTATATAATTATCAAAATAACCACAGGATCAAAAATATGAATGCTGAGCCAAAAGAAATATTGCTGACTGCACTGTCCCTTGCTGGTTGTTCTGCAGTGTTAATGGATTGACTGTAATCTTGATCAAAAGGTACATTTTAAGGACTCTTAAAGAAAAAGAGATAGTTGGCGGAGTCAGGAAATCTGGGAAATATGTTCCAGAATTGCATCTTAGGCAGCCAACGCACGGTTGCCGATGGTGGGGCAAACAAAGAGGCTGATGCACAAAAGTAGTTATCAGAATCTATCGACTGGGAGGTTTGAGCAAGCCATCTGGCTTCTTATGCTTACTCTGCCATTCAATTAAATCATGATTGAACTTACACTAAGAGTTATAGGATCAGAGCAGAGCTAATCATTTGGCTGACCATTAAGGTGTACACATTGGTTGTGAGTGTTTTCATTGAAGTAATTTATAAATATCACAAGCAGCAGATGTCCCAGTACAGATCTCTGCATAACACCACTAATCATGGACCTATAGCCAGAATGTGTCCCATCAACCACCACCATCTGTCTTCTATGGGCAAGCCAATTCTGAATCCAAACAGCCAAGTCATTGTGGATCCCATGCATCTTCATTTTCTCTCTACCTACATTAATCACCTTTGTCACCTCCTTGAAGAACTCAATCAAGTTAGTAAGACAGGACTTGCCCTGCACAAAGCCATTTTTGAGTAGATATAACCTGTTCACAAATGGCATCTTTCTTCTCAGTCAGAATGATCTGCTAACAAGTGAAGTCCTTCTGCTCAATGAGGACATCAAGATGCTGTCCCTATTGCTGTTCTTGTAGAGATTCAAGCTTCTATTGTATGACAGAGAACAGATCTCTGGTTAGATCACTGTGAGCTTGCATAGGAATAGCAAGACAATAAGGCTTCTCTCTAGGTCTCCTGCACAGTGGCTGTCACCTGCACCAGTGGGCACTGCGTGAAGGGATTGTTGCTCATCCCCAGCAAAGAAATGTGCATGTTTCAGGGTTGAGGCCATGGTGTCCTCCCTCTATGGAACCTCCTGCAAAAGCTTGGGGCTTCAGGAAGCAGGGCGGTGCACACGCTCCTGTTGACATCAGTGGTGCTGAGGTTGAGATGATTGAGAACTTCAAGTTCATAGGAGTGAACATCCCAATAACCTGTCCTGGTCCAACCACATAGACGCCATGGCCAAGAAAGTTCACCAGTGTCTCTACTTCCTCAGGAAGCTAAAGAAATTTTGCATGTCCCCTTTGACACTCACCAATTTTTATAGATGCACCACTTGAAAGCATCCTATCCAGATGCATCACAGCTTGGTATGGAAACTGCTCTGCCCGAGAATGCAAGAAACTGAAGAGAGCTGTGGACACAGCTCGGCACATCGCGGAAACCAGCCACCCCTCCATGGACTCTGTCCACACTTCTTGCTGCCTTGGTGAAGCAGCCAGCATAATCAAAGACCCCTCCCACACTGGACAGTCTCTCTTCTCCCCTCTCCCATCAGGCAGAAGATACAAAAGCCTGAAAGCCTGTACCACCAGGCTCAAGGACAGCTTCTATCCTGCTGTTATAAGACTATTGAATGGACCTCTTGTACAATAAGATGGACTCTTGACCTCACAGTCTTCTTCGTCATGCCCCTTGCACCTTATTGTCTACCTGCACTGCACTTTCTCTGAAACTATAATGCTATATTCTGCATTCTGTTATTACTTTTCCCTTGTACTATCTCAATGTACTGATGAGATGAAATGATCTGTGTGGATGGCATGCAAAACTTAAGTTTTTCACTGTACCTTGGTACGTGTGACAATAATCAACCAACTAGACACCTCCATCCTGCACAGGCTGAGACTGGCTAACTCAGATTAAGGCAAAATTGAATTTGGGTCTGGTTATCTCTGTACCAGATGCAGGAACTACTGAGCAGTCTCGATCGATGCTTTCCAGATGTTTTACTTTCTCTGTGCCTATTTTCACATACAAGCAAGTTCAGCAACACCGAGAAAAATGAACATCATGGAAATGGGGTTACATGAAAGAAACAGCTGCTTTTGGATTAAACAAAAGGAAGGTGCTGCAAGATACATCTGGATTTTATAAGACAATCTTCTCCCAGTTTTAATTGAACCTTATATATCTTTTCTCAGACATTGTAGGGTTGATATTGAATCTGCTCTCTTTTTTTTGACAGTATAAGAGCTAGATTTTCATGTCTCCTTGCCTTTACTTTCAATCTCAACCTTGATATAAAATGGATGGAGAAATCCTTGTGATAAACTCCCTCCTTGAGAAGGCCAGACAGTAGGTTATGAACCTTGAACTCAATTTATAAATGTTGCTCCAGCCATTTGCAAGAAACAGTCAGCCGTGAGAAGATGGCATGACCCGGATGGTGGGGATCTTTGGTCTAATAAGCCAGAACATCACTGTCCTTTTGGGTGTTCAGTAAAATCGCAAGTCTGTAATTCCACACTGCTGTGTATTTAATAAACCAGAAGGTGGCACTCCTTGGTGGCTGTCCATGCAACACTTACTCAGCAGTCTTTTAATGCAGTCAGCCAGGGATTGGAACTTTATGGTTTGATTTTTATATGCAGGCAGTTTCAATTTTTTTTTGCTTAAGTCATCTGGTTAAGTTTCTTTTTTTTTTGTTTGAATTCTGGATCCAAATCTCTCCATCTCCACATCCCTTAAGACTTGGCACTAAACTTAGCTTTTAGATTGGGCTTTTTTGCCTCTTGAATGATGGGTGGGGTGGGGTGGGGGAATTTTCTACTGCCCTGAGATTGCTGGCTACCTATCCTTGGACCATGCTGATTCTGCTGGTGGAGGATCTGGGCTCAGTCCTCTGCTGGGATCCTGCTGAGGTACAATGCAGGGCCTGCTTCAGCACAAGCAGCAGGCTCCACTCACAGAAGGGCTTTGACAGCTGGTCAGGCTCTACCCCAGAATCAGACTCTGTCAAAGCTGTCACTGAACTTGACTGTTTGAGAATGCTTTTGAGCTTCAAATACACTTAAAAGCCATTTAAATATATAAAAAAAACAAAAATGATTTTAGGTAAAGTAACTAAGGTTAAGTAACTGGGTAGACATCATAGCGTAGTAGTTAGTGTAACGCTGTTACAGAGTCAGTGATCCAGGTTCAATTCCTGCCGCTGTCTGTAAGGAATTTGTTTGTTCTCCCCGTGTCTGCGTGGGTTTCCTCCGGGTGTTCCAGTTTCCTCCCACATTCCAAAGACGTACGGGTTAGGAAGTTGTGGACATGCTATGTTGGTGCCTGAAGCATGGTGACACTTGTGGGCTGCTCCCAGAACACTCTACTCAAAGATGCATTTTACTGTGTGTGTCGATGTACATATGACTAATAAAGATATCTTATCTAAAAAAGCATGCGCATCTTTAAGTTATTAACTTTATTAAATCAAATCAAATCAAATCATATCAGAAGCTCCCCCAACCATCAAAAAATCAACACTATTCTGAGGTTAAAATATAAACAATGTGGCTTTAATGAACATCATTCAAGGCTCTGTCAGATTCACACCTCTGCATTCCTTAGGCACTTCCTTGGTTTGAGGGTCTCTTGCTTCCAGTTCTGTGAGTTCTGAGGTGCAATTTGTTGAGAAGCAAAGCAATGGAGGATGAAAATGCTGATTTTTGTATTATTTCTCCTTCCTTGGGAGTCCACTGGACAATTTTTCTCTGAACATGGGAAGGCTTGTTTCCCGGACAATTGGAAGCAGCAGCCTTCTAAGCGGGGCCCACAGTGGGTCACTGCTCTGGATTCAGGGACAGCAATGCACTTTAAGGACACTGGTGAAACGGAACTCTCAAAGTTCAAATATACGGTGTGGCCTATCAACTTGCTCCATGACACCCTGTTCACTCATGCCAAACTCTAGCACCTTGTTGCAGCTTCTGTAGAATCGGAAGGCTCAAACGCAGGCAAATGGGACTAGCTCAGGTGGGCAACTTCGTCAGCATGGATGAGTTGGGGAGAAGGGCCTGTTTCCGTACTGTATGACTCAATGACTGTGGGGACTGGTATCGTAAATTGCAAAGATTGATCCTCTCAGCATCAAAGACCACACCTCTCGGCACCCAAGTCAGCAAAGTCAACTTCTGTAAGCTGCAAGGACTTGCAAAGATTAGTCCTCTGGGGAGCAAAGGCAGCCAAGTCTGCTCCTGTTACCAACAAACAGCACTCCTGTAACAAGCACACCCTGCTCCTTCTGACTGCTGAGACTTCCACTGTAAGCAGAAAGGGTTGCTCTCATAGAGCCATACAGCATGGAAGCAGGCCCTTTGGCCTAACAAGTACTCACTGACCATCAAGCACCTATTTACTCTAATCCTATAGTAATCCGTTTTTATTCTCCACAAATTTCCATCACTGTCCCCTAAAAACCACTCCTGGTTTTGGTTTATTATTGTCACCTGGAAAATCTTGTCTTGCATACCGTTCATGCAGATCAATTAATCACATAGCGTATTGATGTAGTACAGGGTAAAAACAATAACAGAATACAGAGTAAAGTGTCACAGCTACAGGGAAGTGGTGAGAGGTGGCTTGGAAGGCATCTTTGGTTGTGTAGCAATGGTCAAGGATGTTTGGACCTCTGGTGGGACAGGAGACGTGCCGGTAGTGTTTTGGTAACACACTCTTGAGGTCTCTGGAAATAATGACAGCTCCTCTGGGCAACTACATAAGAACATGAGAAACAGAAGCAGGAGTAGACCATTCAGTCCCTCTTACCTGTTCTGCTATTCAATAATGGTTAATCTTTTACTTGACCATCACCATCAATAATCCCAAATTCCAATATTCCCTTGTCTCATCCTTTCAGCAACGGCTGCTTCTCTAAGTAGCAAAGTCTGTTCATGTGAAGCAGCAAAGACTGTGCTTGTGAGCTGCAAAGAGTGCTAATGTAAGTAGCAAGTAGCAGTGCTCCATAACCATCAGTGTTCTGTTCTGGCAAAAAGGCTTCAACCTGAAATGATAACCCTGTTTCTCTCTCCTGATGTTGCCTGACCTGCTGAGTGTTCCTGACAATCTCTGCTCTCACTTCACTTTTACAGCACCTGCAGCTCATTGCTTTTGTAGTAACAGTTCCTTGACTTTCTATACTATACACCAATGATCTTGTTCTAAATTAAGGAGCATGATGAAGAAGTTTGCAGGTGATACAAAAAAATGACAGCTTTGATGAGAGTGAAGAGAAAAACTTTATGGATTGCATAAAGGTATATATGAGCTGTAGAAAACTGGAGCAAATGGAATTTAACCCAGAGAACTGTGAAGTGCCACAGTTGGGGAGAGGAATATACAATAAATGGCAAGATATTAAATAGTGTGGAAGAACAGAGTGTATGTTCACAGATACTTAAAGGTAGCAGGATAGATCAATAAGGTTATTCAGAAGGTAGGCTGGGTGCTTTCCTTAAATATCTGATGTTTGGGCAACAATGGCTAACACGAGGGGACATAATTTTAGGTGACTGGAGGAAGGTATAAGGGAATGTCAGGGGTAAGTTTTTTTTATACAGAGTGGTGTGTGTGTGGAACACGCTGCCGGCAGAGGTTGTGGGGGCAGATACATTAGGGACATTTAAGAGACTCTTAGATAGACACAGCAATGATAGAGAAATGGGGAGTTATGTGGGAGGGAAGGGTTAGATAGGTCTTAGAGCAGGATAAAATGTTGGCACAACATGTGGGCTGAAGGGCCTGCAATGTGCTGTAGTGTTCTATGTTCTATAAATTTAGTGAGATTACATTAGTACACAACACTAGTCAGAGCACAGCAAAGAGACTGCTCCATAAAACTACATGGACTGCTCCTGTGACTTGCAAGGATTTGGCCCTGTGGGCAGCAGAGGCCATTGCTCTTTGTAACAAGGGCAGGTCCTCCTGCTGTAAGCCATGGAGACTGCTTCTCAATGTAGCAAAGTCTCCTTGTAACAGGAAAGAATCACCTGTAAATGAAAGACCATTTTTCTGGGCAGTATAGACTCTTCCTTTAAGTAACAAAGACTTCTACCCAAGGCAGTTGGATCTGCTTTTTCAGCAAGCTAACTTCTGAAAGCAGCAAAAGACTGCTCCTTTGAGCAGGAAAGAGACTGTAACCGAGAGGTGCTGCTTCTCTGGTCCTTCAAATAGGAAAAACAACTATAAGCAGTAAAAGCTGCTGCTGTAATCAGCAAGGACATTTCTGAAACCAGCAAAGTCTGCTACTGTAAACAACAGGGTTGGCTCATGTAAACTGCAAGGTTTGTTCCTGTAACCAACAAGGACTGTCCTTGTAAACAACATTACTGCCTCGGTCAGCTGAAAGGACTGCTCCTGTAAGCTGCAAGGATTGTTCCTGTAACCAACAAGCAGAGGACTGCCTCTTAAAGCAGCAAAGACTACTCGTTAAAAGCGATAAGACTGCTCCTCCTGGCCGCAAAGTCTTCTGTAAGTGACAAGGGTTACACTTGTAAACTGCAAGACTGCTCCCAGCAACAAGGACTGTTCCTGTAAGTGAGTTCTCACTTCCTGTGAACTGGAGCAGGACTTTAAAATTAATTCTTGGTGAAGTGAAATATGTCCATCCCAAAATGCTCTGAGGGGTATTTTTTATATAAATATTTAAAACAGTCTGTGAGCTGAAGAAAATCAATGATCTGTCTCCTTCTCTGAACCCCTGTGTTGTAGCTGTCCACAGGACCACCATTGACAGAAAGTAGCAACCGTGGTTCCACATCTCTGGATTCATCCCCAGAGCCTTTGGAAACATTAATGCTCAACTTGTTGCTGGAGCGAATCCCATTCATCAGCTTTTCAAAATGCTAATAAACCCAGAACTTCTCCCACCCAATCACCGTTGGGTAAA
>JAUZTB010000098.1:26246780-26259802 GCA_034780895.1 Rhynchobatus australiae | reverse complement strand
TCCCCTCCATGGACTCTGTCTACACTTCTCACTGCCTCTGTAAAGCAGCCAACATAATCAAAGACCCCACCCACCCTAAACATTCTCTCTTCTCCCCCCTCCCATCAGGCAGAAGATACAAAAGCCTGAAAGCACGTACCACCAGGCTCAAGGCCAGATTCTATCCTGCTGTTATAAGACTATTAAATAGACCTCTTGCATAAGATGGACTCTTGACCTCACAATCTACCTCGTTGTGGCCTTGCACCTTATAGTCTGCCCGCACTGCACTTTCTCTGTAATTGTAATGCTTTATTCTGCATTCTTTAATTGCTTTACCTTGTGCTATCTTAATGCACAGTTGTAATGAATTGATCTGTATGGACAGTATGCTAGACAAGTTTTTCCACTGTACCTCGTGACAATAATAAACCAATTTACCAATTTTTTACCAATTAGAATTTGGGGAGAATTGGTTACAGGTCTCTTGTCTACACAGGAATACTACAGCCTGCACTTACTTTTACTTTTACACACCTCATGCTTATATGACTTTCAGAGATGTGACAAAGTCAAGAAAAACAGTATGAAAATAACTGCAGAGAAATACATGAAATTCAGATCTCTCCCACTGTAATCATGGGATACAGGTTTTGCAAAATGCAATAACCCCAGGCACAAGCATGTGAATCCATATATAAAGTGACTGCCACAAAATGATCCACCATCACACATCACATAGTTCACAAACATCACAGAAAACACTCAAAAGGCATCCATTGTTGAAGAACCTAAACTAGATAAGATCAGGTTTGAAGGAAAATTAAGCAATCCCAGTTGATACAACAGCTGACATCCTCATGTCCAGAAATCATGAAGCAATCTTTTTCAAAAATAGACCTTTTCGTAAAAAAAGAATGCAAGAAAGAAAAAAAGTGCATGACTTTCTTTACATTCATTATGTTGTTCAGTCTATGCATTCATAGTGTTATTGGTTCTACATGGTGGCAGTGTTAGTACATTCTATATGCAGAGCACCATTGCCACTCTTGTGACCTCCTTTTACAGACTGAGTGTTTGAAATGTTTCTACACAGGGTTTTGCTCCTCAATGTCTAGTTGCAGAATGCAGTACATGTGACAATAATAATAGTAATAAATCTAAACCAAAACCAATGTTAATACATTTCTTTACAGGAACACTATATGCTTCTCTTAAGACTCGGTATTTCTGAGCATGCCCAATATCTTGGGTGAGACAATAAAAAGGACAGCCATTGCATAGAGATCCAATACATTTGCATATCTCTTTTCACATACAAATTATGCACACACCACTTCATCTAAAAAGGAAGCTCATTTTTCCAGAATGCAACCGACGAAGTGGCACAGGTTCCTGGTAAATGGAATCATCGAGAGATACAGAAAGGAAACAGGATCTTCACCCCACCATGTCCACACTGACCATCAACCACCACTTACACTAATCTTACATTTGCACTAATTTTACATTAAACTCATCCTGCTCCATGAAATTCACACACCAGTTCACACATAAGTGAAGCACTTATGTGGTGCCAGTTCCTGGTGGAGTACAGAATGAGTAACTTCCCCTCAATGATAACATGGGCAAATGGATAATGCAGTATTTATTCAAGTAAAGTAACGTGTTTAATTCAAAAAATTTCTACCTGTTTTACAAGGGTTAATTTCGATGACAAATCTGCTATGATCTGAAGGATGCCTAAAACACATGCAACCTGAAACTGGTTTGAACCATTGTTCAAACATGTTTACGTCTTTTCTTAGGAATGCTATATTTAATTATAGCAGTCTATAATCTGCTTTAGGGAGGATCTCTCCATGGATTGGACTAAGGGACTCCTGGCTCAGGATCTCTTTACCCACGAGATAAGGAGAATTCTGATCAATAGCTTTAAAACAGATTTGTAAAAACATCATACATCAGTTTGACGGAGATGCAGCCTGCTCCCAGAGAAAATACATTATCCTATTCTACAGTCTCAAGAAAATGGTTGTCTACTAGACAACTAAATAAAAGGTTATGTTTTGCAATAAAATACTTCAGTCTTTTAAAATTGAATAAGTGATTCCAACACCAATTACTTCTGCAAAGGGATATTGTGTGTCTTCAAAGAATTAATGTATTTTTGAAAGGGTTACATTGACAAGCATTGTATCATTACATTTTCCATTTATGAAATTGTTCTTTCTACACTCAAATTATAAAATGGATATACACTAAAAAGGTATTGAGAAGAAAATTGTTTTTTGCTGAGTTTCTCACAGTTTAACATCTTAAATCAGATCAGATCTCAAAATAGTAATCTCTCTCCCTCCACCCCAGTTCCTAGATTTTAATGATATCAATCTATTTTTTTCTGCTCTTTCTGGAACAATTATTGTTGTAGAGTTCTATCATGCTAGCCTGAACTGAACTATAATAATTGTAATAATAGAATTGACGTGAACTAACCTGCAGTAAAGCACATTTTCAAATCCTTATTTTGCAAGCTTCAAACAACTGTTACCATATTTTACTGTGCATCCCCACTATTATTACTGATGTTGTTTTTGCTGATTTATAGTTTTTATGTACAAAATATATTTTTGCAGGAAATCAATGCAAGTAGTAAAATGAGATGCATGGCCTATGCACTTATTGCAACCATTTATCATTAATATTTCTTGGATAAAATTTGGTCCAAGATAAATTTAAGTCAAGTAACATCTGTCGAAAACAAACTGAGTGTTGGGTGAAAACTTTCCCAAACAAACTTCAGTCACTTCCTTTCTGAACTAATGCAAAAGGCAGAACAAATCCATTTTGGGCAATTGCAGTCCAGTCGGTCTACCCACTTCACCTTTAATGCCATTTACTTTCCAAACAAACAGTGTAGGAAGAGGATCCATATATCTTGCTCTCTCTGTGGGCTGCATTAAAAATCCCCTGTTTTAGTTCTACTCAGGTATAGTCTTAACTCTTTTTCTGATAGACTCGGGAGGAGGTACAGGAGCCTGAAGACTCACACTCAATGATTCAGGAACAGCTTCTTCCCCTCCACCATCAGATTTCTGAAGAGTCCACAAACACTACCTCGTTATTCTTTTTTTTGCACTATTTATTTGTTTTGTAACTTATAGTGATTTTGTCTTTGCTCTGTACTATTGCTGCAAAACAACAAATTTCACATCATAACGTCAGTGATAATAGATCTGATTCTGATTCTCATTCTGCTGTCTTGATGCTACCTCCTGCTTTATGAAGAACATTTCCTGCCAATTTCCTCCTGCTCTCATTTTCATCTCTCTGATTTCCCTTCTCCTTCCCGATTTTCCTGTCAGACATTAGGTTTGTAATCATTATCCATTACAAGCCCTTGGACTCTCATGGCTTTCTTGACCACCGATCTGTCTTCCTCGAAGGACTCCATTCCATTCTCCCATTTTCTCTGATTCTGTTGCATCTATTCTGATAACACTTTTCAAACCGGTGTTTCTGAAATGTCTTCCTTTCTCCTTACCTGTGGTTTCTCCTCCATCTCAGTTGGACTCTCAATTGTGTTTGATGCATTTATTGAGCTTCTGCCCTCACCCCCACTCCTCCCACCCAGAGCAAGGATAGGGCTTCCCTTGGCCTCCCCATCTACCCCACCATCATCCATATTCCATGATTTTCGACACCCTCCAATGTATGATTCCATCACCATTCATTTCTTTCCCTCCCTCCCCTTTCAGTATTCCCTCCACAATGCTCTGGTACACTTTTATCTTTTCTCTATTTCCATCTATACCTATTTCCATTCTCACCTTGGCACCTTCCCATACAACTGTAGAAGATGTTCTCCCTACCATCCAAAGATCCAAACAGTCCTTTCAGGTCAAACGGCAATTCACTAGTGCTTCCAATTCAGCATGCTGCATTCAGTGCTCACAATGTGGTTGCTCCTAGACTGAGTGAATATTTCCACTCGGGTTCCAAGGATGATCTGAGCTTCCAAATACTTGCCATTCTAATTCACCATTGCCTCCTGCTGTGACATCTGTCTTTGGCCACCCACAATGTTCCCACAAAGCTCAATACAAGGTTGAGAAGGTGCACCTCATCCTCTGACTGGGTATATTACAGCCTTCTGAATTCAATACTAAATTCAGCAATTTTAGATAATCAGACATTACAATCTTCTTGCACAAAAAAGAAACAAACTGCTGGAGGAACTCAGTGGATCTGGCAGCACTTGTGGAGAGAAATGGACACCTGATGTTTTGGGTTGAGATCCTTCAACTGGACTTACAATCTTCTATTTCATATTTCCAGCAGACCTTTTTTATCTCCTGTTTTAGTACTTCAGATTTCATTCACCTCTTTACACTTCCTATGGACACACCTTAACCACCTTCTCTCAGCTGGCACCATATCACTTGTGTCATTCAATCCCTCCAGTTCTACACCCCATCACAGACCATCCTTTTGCTTCTCTGTTACCCTCTCTCCTTTCCAATTTTTCTGATGAAAGATCATTATGTGATGTTAACTGTTTCCCTCTGCACATATGCTGCCTGGCTTACTGAGTATTTTCAGGACTTTATGTTTATATTAAAGTGATGGAAGATATTATCAATAGTGTTATATGTGGCTGCCAGTAACCTGCAGGTTGATATAAAAACAGAAAATGGTGGTAACACTCTGAAGATCAGGCATCATCTGCACAAAGAGAAACAGTTAACGTTCAGGTCCAGGCACTTGCTCAGAAATGGGAAAGAGAGAAAATCAAGAGACACTAGAAGTTGTAGATGCTGTAATCTAGAACAAAATAAAATGAACTGCTGGAGGAATTCAATGGGTCAGGCAGCATCTGTGGAGGCAGAGAAATGGTCATTGATCCAGGTCAAGAGGCTGCAACAGTCTCAATACTGCCTGACCCACCAAGTTCCTCCAATAGTTTGTTTTTTTCCTTGCAAAGAGAGAAAACAAAACAGGTTCACTTTCAATAGCAGAGAAGGTGGGGGAGTAATGGGTAGAACAAAGGGTGAGATAGGAAAAGACCAAATGACAATGTGGAGTTAGAAGCCTCTTAGAAGTTAGAATTTAGAGTTAGTGCTGCTCACTAATGCTCAGTTTTAGTGTTTCTAGGGCCGGTCAGTTCCAGACCTCATGACAGCCTTTTTCAAAAGATGTACAAAAGTGTTGTAGATGACATCAAAGCAACATTTGACTGAGTGTTGCATCAAAGATCTTGACAAAGTTAAAGTCAGGATCAAGAGAAATTCTGCACTGAGTGGAATCATACCTAGAACAAAAGTGATTTTAGTTGTTGGAGGTTAATCATCCCAGCATTTGGACGTTACTGCTCGAGTTCCTCAGAGCGGTTTCCTGGGCCCAAACATCTTCAGTTGCTTCCTCAAAACTTTCCTTTCATCAAAAGGTTAGAAAAAGACATATTTGCTGATGATTTCAGAATATTACATTCCCAGCTCCTCAGACAATGAAGTAATTCGCACTTCCATGAAGGAAAATGTAGGCCACATTTGGTTTTGGGATGATTAGTAATTAGGTTTATGCTACACAGGTGCCAAGCAATGACCAACTCTAACATTTCCCATTGACATTTATTGGCATTTCCATGGATAGGTTCCCCACAATAAGTATTTTGGGACCAACCACGTGAGTTCTATGGAGTGGATTAGAGGCTTGGTATCCTTTGAAAAGTAACTCGCCTCCAAGCTCCCCAAATCCTTTCCACCAAATACAAGGCAGTTGTTGGAGACATGCCTCTCTACTTCCCTGTTCAGCCTATACTTCTCCAAATGCCCATAAATCCTGTCAGTAAGAATCTTCTCCAGTAATTTGCCCACCACAGTAGTAAGACTCACTGGTCTGTAATTCCCAGGGTTATCCCTACTCCTTTTCTTGAACAAAGGAACATTTGCTGCCCTCCAATTATCTGACACTACTCCTGTGGCCAGTGAGGGTGCAAAGATCATCACCAAAGGTGCAGCAATCTCTCCCTTTGCTTCCCATAATAGGATTGGATATATCTCGTCCAGCCCTGGGGACTTATCTATCCTAATGTTTTTCAAAAGTTCCAGGACATCCTCTTTCCTCATGTCAACATGCCCTAGAGTATCAGCCTGTTGTGCACCATCCTCACAAACGTCAAGTTCTCTCTCACTGGTGAATACTGAAGCAAAGTATTCATTAAGGATATGTCCTTCCTATTTTGACTCCAGGCAAAGGTTTCCTCTTTTATCCCCAATTGGTCCTGCCCTCACTCTACTTATTCTTCCTATTCTTCACTCTTCCTATTCTTCACATACGTGTAGAATGCCATGGGGTTTTCCATAATCCTTCTCGCCAAGGCCTTCTCATGTTCCCTTCCAGCCCTCCTAAGTCTATTCTTAAGCTCCCTCCTGGGTACCTTGTAACTTTCCAGAACCCTGTCTGATCCTAGTTTTCTAAACCTTAGGCAATTGTCTTTCTTCCTCTTGACGAGATATTCTACATCTCTTGTCAACCATGTTTCCATCACTCTACCATCCTTATCCTGCCTCAATGGGACAAACCTATCCAGAACCCCATGCAAGCACTGCCTAAACAACCTCCACATTTCCATTGTGCACCTCCCCAAGAACATCTGTTCCCAATTTACACTCCCAAATTCCTGCCTAATAGCATCATAATTTCCCCCTGCCCCAATTAAATATTTTCCCATTTCGTCTGCTCCGATCCTTCTCCAAGGCTGTGGTAAAGGTCAAGGAGTTATGGTCACTGTCTCCAAACTGCTCTCCCACCAAGAGCTCTGAAACCTGATCAGGCTCATTGCCTAGTACCAGGTCCAGTGTGGCCTCTCCTCTAGGTGGCTTGTCCAAATTCTGTGTCAGGAATCCTTCCTGGACACACCTAACAAACTCTGCCCCATCTATCCCCTTTACACAAAGGAGGTGCCAATCAATATTAGGGAAGTTGAAATCACCCATGACAACAACACTGTTATTTTTGCACCTCTCCAAAATCTGCCTCCCGATCTGCTCATCAGTGTCTCTGCTGCTACTGGGGGGTCTGTAGAATACTCACAATGGAGGGATCGTCTACTGAGTCAGTGTGGGTGGAAGTCGGAAACAGGAAGACATCCTCCCTTTCTACAGCTGTGACGTTGTCCCTGATCAGCAAGGCCACTCCCCCACCTCATTTACTTCCGTCCTTGTCCCTTTTGAAACATCTAAACCCTGAAATATCCAGCAGCCAAGTCTCTGTAATGGCCACTACGTCATAGTTCCAGTACTTAACCCTGCTGTAAGTTCATCATCCTTATTCCTGATACTTCTCACATTAAAGTAGACACACTTCAGCCCATCCAACTGACTGCAGTTTTTTACTTTCAGCTGCCTATCCATCCTCACAGTCTTCCTACACGCTGCGTCTACGTGTACACTAAATGAACCAACCTCTGACCTATCACTCTGGTTCCCATCCCCCTGCCAGACTAGTTTAAACCCTCTCCAACAGTCCTAGCAAACCTGCCCACAAGAAGATTGGTCCCCCTCCAGTTCAGGTGTAACCCGTCCCTTTAGTACAGGTCATACCTTCCCCAGAAGAGATCCCAATGGTCAACAAAACTGAAGCCTGCCCCCTGCACCAACTCCTCAGCCACACATTCATCTGCCAAATCAACCTATTCTTACCCTCACTGGCACGTGGCACAGGCAGCAATCCGGAGATTACTACCCTGGAGGTCCTGCTTTTCAGCTTCCTACCTAGCTCCCTATATTCCTTTTTCAGGACCTCATCTCTTTTAGTCCCTATGTTATTGGTACCAATATGTACCACGTCCTCTGGCTGTTCGCCCTCCCCCTTCAGAATGCTGTGGGCCCGATCTGAGATGTCCCTGACCCTGACACCCAGGAGGAATCATACCATCTGAGAGTCTCCTTCACGTCCACAGAATCTCGTGTCTGCTCCCCTTACTATGGAATCCCCTATCACTACCGCTCTCCTCTTCTCCTCCCTTCCCTTCTGCACCACGCGACCAGGCTCAGTGCCAGAGACCTGGTCACTGAGGCTTTTCCCTGGTAGGTCATCTCCCCCAACAGTATCCAATACCTGTCGTTCAGGGGAATGGCCACAAGGGCACTCTGCACTACCTGCCTATTCTCCTTCCTTCCCACTCAGCTACCTGCCTATATTAAGCAGCATAGGAGTGACTGCCTCTGTGTAGCTCTTATCTATGAACTCCTTGTTCTCCTGTAGGAGCCGAAGGTCATCCAGCTGCAGATCTAGTTCCCTAACATGGTCTGTAAGGAGCTGCAGCTGAATGCACTTTGTGCAGATGTAGCTATCAGGGAGATTGGAGGTCTCCCAGAACTCCCACAGCTCACAAGATGAACACACCACTGACCCTGGAGCCATTCCAACTACTCTAGACTGTTGCTAAAGGAACAATCAAAGAAAGAAATAAAGAAGTTTACCAGAGACTTACCTTCACCTCCACCTCCTCTCGCCGAAACCCCTTGAGCCAAAGCCTCAGCTCCCCACTCTAACACTGGTGCACGCCAACAATGACCGCTCCACTTATACCTACCGTCCTTTTATTTGCTGCTGTTAATTAGCCAATCAACTAGTAACAATGTGTAAAAGTGCCTCTTTTAGACTCTTTCAAGGTGAAACTCACAAGCACACACACAGAGACTCACCTCTTTCAAAGCTCCCGCTCCAAATCTCGCTCCAGCTTCCAACTCTGCAATCTTATTAATTGGCATCTGTTTCCCATTGTAAACTTTCACTCCCTCCACCATGTGCATACAATTGCAGTGTGCACCATCTACATAATCCACTGCTCTTCATTGCCCAGGTTATTCCAACAGCACCTCCCAAAACCATGACCTTTATCATTAAGAAGGACAGGGCAGCAAGTGCATGGAACACCACCGCTCCAATTTACACACCATCCCGAGTTAGAGATATATCGCCGGTCCTTATTGCTGGGCCTAAATATTGGAACCCCTTACCCAACAGTACTTTCTTTCACTAAAAGGAATGCAGAAATTCAAGGAGGCTGCTCACCACCACCTTCTCAAGGGCAATTAGGAATGGGCAATAAATTCTGGCCCCCTCAGTGATGCCCATATTCCATAAATGAATAACTAAAAGAAAATAAACAGTACAACCTGGTGGGGTCAAATAGAGAAGAGAAACTATGGCTCAACACAAGGCATAGGATGCTAATTTACCTTTTTATGCATTGGGTATCAGACATTATTTTTCCCATTCAACACAGGAGTTGTTTGTTTTGGCATGAGGAAAGGAAGCTGAGTGCTAAATGAGACACTCAAGTTCACAATAAACATACACCTCAGAGTTCATTACTGCTATTAGATTACAGATTTTTGTTTTTTTTTACGTTTCTTTCTTGGCTAAAATTCAAAGTTCCAAGGTAGAAATAAGCCATACTTTAAATTGGGTGCAGCACATTTCTCAGGCTTTTATTCTTCACTTGTGTTGACCTCTGGATGTGATCTTGTTCTGGGCTGGAACTACACTGGTACCAATCAGTTTGCAAATACTTATGCTGTCACTCAAATGAACTGGGATACACTGGACTGATTCATTTCCTTAATTCTCTTACACAATTCAAAGTGAGCTATAATGTACATTACCTTGGCATAATTCAATTGCACTAACCAGCATTAAACTGTGTTATAATGGCATAGTTCCAAGACACAAACCCACACTAAACTACAATACAATTGCAACGCACAGGCTTTTGAGGTTAACCTGTTAAGGAACATAAAACATAGGACAGCAGAGCTCAGGAACAGGCCCTTCAGCCCACGATGTCTGTGCCAATCTCAATGCCAAATTAAACTAATGCCATCTGCCTTCACATGAGTCATATCCCTCCATTCCCTGCGTTTTCATATGCCTGTCTAACCTAAACGCCTCTTAAACGCCACTATTGTATCTGCTTCCACCATCGCTGCAGCAGTATGCTCTCAGCACCCACCCCTCTCTGTGTAAAAATGTGCCCGGCACATCTCTTTAAACTTTCCCCTTCTCACCCTAACGCCCTCTTGACATTTATACCCTGGGAAAAAGACTCTATCTACCCTATCTATGTCTCTCATCATTTTATAAACTTCTATCAGATCTCCGCTCAGCTTCCGACGCTCCAGCAAAAGCAATCCAAGTTTGTCCAACCCCATTATGTTATAATGCTGCTCAATGCACACAATGAGTTTTAAATGGACCAACTGGATTCTGTGTTTTATACCCTAACTCAAGGAGAACATAGCAAAAGGGATTTTCAACTTTAGCCCTTGGGCAATAACCGGACTGAACAGATTACCCATCAATCGTCCTCCCATTGCAGAACATGCCTGATCTGTGATCTATCAATCCTAATGAGAAACAGTATCAGTTAAGAACATAAGGGAATGGAAGGAGGAAAAGGCCATGTTGCTCCATCAGCCTGCCCTGCCAATACAATTAGACTATAGCTGATGCTCTACCTTTTACGAGCATAAGAAATAAAAAATGAGAGTGGCATGGTTGTGCAGCGGTTAGCATAATGCTATTACAGTGCCAGCAACCCGGGTTCAATTCCCGCCGCTGTCTGGAAGGAGTATGCACGTTCTCCCCCTGTGTCTGCATGGGTTTCCTCTGGGTGCTCCGGTTTCCTCCCACATTCCAAGGACGTACAGGTTAGGAGCTGTGGGCATACCATGTTGGCGCCGGAAGAGTGGTGACAATTGCGGGCTGCCCCAGCACATTCTCAATAACACAAAAAGAAGCATTTCATTGTGTCTTTCGAAGTACATGTGACTAATGAGTAAATATCTTGTCTTGTCTTGTTTTATCTTAAGTAGGAGCAAGAGTCGGCCCTGCTGCTCCTTTAGCCTTCCTCTACCATTCATTATGATTAAGAGTGATCTGGTCTTCAGCCTCATCTCCACTTTCCTACCAGTTCTCCATAACCTATGGTTTTGCTGTGCTCCAGAAATATACCTTGTCTTTTAATATCTTTAATGACTCTATCCCATCTCTAGGTTTCCTCAGCAGGAATCAAATCTCTAATGATTGTACATATTGACTGAACATTCACAGTGGGACCTTGGATTAAGGGAGACTTCATGGCCTTCAATTGTCTCTACTTTCTTTCTTTCCTCACAGGAGAAGAGCATGCAATACTTCCAGGAGACCCCAATCTGTCTCTTTCCATGTCTTCTTTCCTTCTTATTGCAGTCCTTGTACTTTTCTTGGGCATATTGCTGCCCATCCACTTCCCATTACAGCTTCTCTGCTCCTACAGCCTCAGATTGAAACCTACCTTGGATAGACTATTGGCTTCTCTATGACTTCTTCATTAAGCCCATAAGGAACCTATGGCTGCCTCCATATGAGTAGCTATATCATCCTTTCTTAGTCTCCTTCTCACCTTTGCACTCAAAGGGACTAATCCTGGTAACTTTATCCCTGACCTGCTATCGCCACCCAGCGTTGCTCCTTTCTGCGATGAGGCAGTGGGTACATTTGCACTGTACTGCTGCCGCAAAACAACAGATTTCACGTCATATGTCAGTGATAATAAACCTGGTTCTGATTCTGAGTCAGGCTATCAACCTGACTCTGCTTCTGTCTCCACAGATGCCGCCTGACCTGTTAAGTATCTCCAGAATTTTCTGGTTTAATTTCCTATCTTCAGCTTTGAGCTTTCTTGACCATGATGATTTTGTTGGTAACACAGCTGCCATAAAAGGTTATGTCTTCAAGTTTCACTCAGAGACTTGCGCACCAGACTGATGCTGAACTGCAACACCGAGAGGTGTGGCACTCATCAAGGTGCCGGCGTTCGGATGGTCCACTCTGATTTTTCAGTCGGTATCCAATGCAGTATTTTGAAGAACACTAGGACAGTAATCCTGTGCTTTGTGGGCAGTGAGGATTGCATTGTAAAACTGTTGTGAGCAAATAAAACCTTGTCATCTCATTTACCCTTCTAACATCATGGTCTTTGTAACAAGTATATCATTTTAGACCACTGTTTTTGAATCACTTACTTCCCCCTCTCCACCTACATTTGCAGCCTCTCTGAAATAACTGTCCTTCAGCTGTGTTTTTAAATTGCCAAATGCACAGCCCCCGTGCTCTTCATTCACCATGTTTTCCTTATGTTAAAGACGCTATTCAAAGGCAAGTAACCATTGTTACTGGTGCTGTTGCACTTTGGTTGAATTCCCTGATTTCCTGATTTTGAACAAAGTGTTATGTTTGGCCTCATTTACCCTGGGCAAAGGGTAGAGGAAATAACCAAGGTTGCAACTCCCGGGGCCTACTTTGCAATTAGTTGTACATATGGAATGCAAACAAAAATTGCTGGCATTATTTAGCAGAGGAGGGAGAAGTGGCTAGAAATTCACCTCCAGTCAGAAGCGCTACATGTGCCATATTCAAGTGGTAGTTCATTACATTCTGCCTCCAAATTGGAGTTCTATTGAAGGCATCTTTGCTGCTACATAGCACATCTAACAGGAGATAAATTTCTAATTGTAATTGAGTTAATACTGCACAACAATTAGCTTTCATCTGAATATTCCTGATGAGAGATCATTGACTTGAAACATTAATTGAATTCTTTCTTCACAAATGCTGCTCCAACTGCTTCACATTTCCAGCAGCTCTGGATTCCACCACGATAAGATGTAGGAGCAGAACTAGTCCATTCGACCCATCGAATCCACTCCGCCATTCAATCATGGTTGATTTTTTTTTCAATTCCATTCTTCCATCTTCTGCCCATAACCATTAACCCGTTTACGAATCAAGAACCTCTCAATCTCTGCATTCAATACACAAAATGACTTGGAATCCACAGCCCTCTGTGGCAATGAATTCCACTGGTTCACCAACCTCTGGCTGAAGAAATCCCTTCTCATCTCAGTTTTAAAGGGATGTCCCTTTCTTTTGAGGTTGTGCCATTGGATCTTAGACTCTCCTACTCGTGGAAACATCCTCTCCATGTCCACTCT
>JAUZTB010000098.1:26176659-26188218 GCA_034780895.1 Rhynchobatus australiae | reverse complement strand
CTGCTTGAGGATAAGGTAAAGCTGATGCATGTGTGGTTGTCCAGACACTAAAAACGTATTGATTAAAGTATATATTGAATCATGTGTGCAAGCAATATATGTCACCTCATAACAGTACAAAATTAAACCATTCACCCATTGTTCCTGTGCTAGCTCTTTGAAAGAGCCATAGAGTCATACTTAGTCCACCCTGACCGTTAAGCACCTATTTAGACTAATCTCATTTTATTTTCCCATAAACTCCAGATTCTACCACTCACCCATACACTAGAGGCCATTTACAGTTACCAATTAATCTACCACCCCTTCTGTCTCTGGGACGTGGGAGAAAATCAGAATGCCCAAAGGAATCCCACGCAGTCACAGGGAGAATGTGCGAACCCTACACAGGCATCACTGGAGGTCAGGATTGAACCTGGGCTGTGGGAGCTGTGAGGCAGCAGTTACATTAGAGTCATGGAGTCATAGAGACATGGAGTTGTACAGCAGAGAAACAAACCTTTCAGCTCACTGCGTCCATGCCAATCTTTTTCCCATTTACACCAATCCCATTTGCCTGCATTAGGTTCTTATCCTTCTATGCCTGGCCTATTCACAAAGACACAAGGAAGTCGGAACAGGACTAGGCCAGCAGGCCCCTCAAGCCGGTCCCACCCTCCAATATGATCATGGTTGATCCATGCTGGTCTTAAATCCTCTTCTGTGCCAGACTCCCACAACTCTCAGTTCCTCAATCTTTCAGATACTTATCTATGTCCATCTTCAATATATCAAATGATCTGGCCTCCACCACCCTCGGTGAAGAGTTACTGGTCTCTGGAATAGAAAAAAATCCGTGCATCTCGGTTTTAAATGACGAGCCCATTATTTTGTACTTATGTCCCTTTGTTTGTGTCATTCAAAATGGGAATGGGAACAAACCATATGGCATTCCACTGCTACAGTTTTCCAGTGACTTTTACCCTGTTGTCTGCCTCCTTTATAGGTTCAAAGACATGAAAATTGGCCCTCTTTTTCTCATGGGCAGATTTTCCCTTGAATAAAGGAGGCTGAGGAATTACTTAATGGAAGTATAGCGTAGTGGTTAGCATAACATTATTACAGCGCCAGTGACCCGGGTTCAATTCCGGCCGCTGTCGTTAAGGAACCGGGTACTCCGGTTTCCTCCCACATTTCAAAGACATACGGGTTAGGAAGTTGTGGGCATGCTATGCTGGCACCAGAAGCGTGGCGACACTTGCGGGCTGCCCCCAGAACACGCAAAGATGCATTTCACTGTGTGTCAAATACATAGGGGTCATAGGTTTAAGGTTAGAGGAAGGAGTTTTACAGGGGATTTGAGGGAAAGGTCTTTTAACGCAGAGAGTGGTTGATATCTGGAACTTGTTGCCTGAGGAGGTGGTGGAATTATGTACAATCATTTAAGAGGCATATAAATGGGAATTTAAATAGGTATGGCATAGAAGGACAATAGAAGGACACTGACCTTGGGTGGTAAACAGGGTTAGTGTAGATTAGCAAAAAGGTTGGCATGGGCTTAGTAGGCCAAAGGGCCTGAATCTCCTGAGGTGGACCACTTTATGACCCCATACTCTTTTGGAAGAGCACAGTGTATCACAGACAGGTGTAAGAGCAATATAGTAGTGGAGGTTTTAACTTTCCCAATATTGACTGGGACTGCTTTCGTGCAAGGGGCTTAGATAGGGTGGAATTAGTTAAATGCATCTAAGAGAGTTTTTTGAGTCAATATGTAGAAAATCCTGCTAGAGACAGGGCAGTGCTTGACCCTATCTTAGGAAGTGGAACTGGGTGGGTGGTGAAAGTGCTGGTGGGGGAACATTTTGGGAACAGTGACCATAATTCTGTAAGTTTCAAGGTAGTTATAGGCAGGGATAACGTTGGTCCACAAATCAAAGTCCTAAATTGGGGGATGGCTGGTTTCAATTGCGTAAAAGAGGCCCTGGTGAAAGTAGATTGAGAGCGGATGTTTGTGGGTAATATAACAGCTGACAAGTGGGAGATTTTTTAAAAGAGAGTTAGTAAGATTTCAGGGCCAGCATGTTCCGTAAGGATGAAGGGCAAAGATGCTATGATTGGGGAGCCTTAGATGACAAGGGATATTGAAGATTTGATCAGGGGGAGAAAGGAAGCACTTGACAAGTATAGGCAACTGGATTTGACTGAGTCTCTTGACCAATATAGAATGTGTAGGAGAGAACTTAAGAAAAGAGTTACAAGGGCAAAGAGGGGAAATATCCTTGACAAGTAGGATTAAGGAGAATACCAAGATATTCTGTGAGTATATAAGGAGCAAAATGGTAGTCAGGGAAAGAGTGGGTCCCCTTAGGGATTCAAGTACCTGCCTAGTTGCCTCTTAAATGTTGTTACCATTCCTGCCTCCACCACTTTCTCTGGCGGCTCATTCCAAATGCCAACTGTTTTTTGTGTGAAAAATATACCCCTCAGATCCACTTTAAACCTCCTCCCTCTCAACCTTAAACCTATGCCCTCTAATTTTAAACATGCCTAGCATGGGAAACACACTCTGGCTATCAACCTGATCTTTGTCACCTCTCATATCACCTCTCATCCTCATGACATGACATATTATGTCACCTCTGATCCTCCTTTGCCCCAGGGAAAATTGACACAGCCTATCCATTCCTCATAAGTCTGCTCTCCAATCCAGGCAATATCCTTGTGGATCTTTCCTGCATCCTCTCCAGTTAACCACATCTTTCCTAAAGTGTGGTGACCAGAATTGCACCCAATGCTCCAAGTATGGCCTAACCAATGTTTTGTACAACTGTCACATATCATCCCAACTCTTATATTGAGTGCTTCAGCCAATGAAGGCAAGCATGCCATACATCTTCCTCACCACCCTGTCTACTGGTGTTGTCACTTTTGGGGAACGATGTACTTGTAACTCAAGCTCTCTGTTACACAACTCTCCCCAGGGCCCTACCATTCACTGTGTATTTCCTGACCTTGTTTAACCTCCCAAAATGCATCACTTTACACCTGTTTGAGTTAAATCCCATTTGCTATCCCCTTGCTCGCTTTCCCTGTTGATCTATATCTTGTAACCTTAGACAATCTTCTTCACTGGCCACTATGACACCAATTATGGTGTCATCTGCAAACTTACTAATCATGCCATCTGCACTCTCACCCAAATCGTTAATATATATGACAAACAACAGAGGATCCAGCACTGGTTCCTATGGCACATCGCTGGCCACAGGCCTACAATCTGAAAAACAACCCTCCACTACCATCCTCTGCTTCCTGCCAGCAAGACAATTTTGTATCCAATTTGCTAGCTCACCCTGTATCCCATGTTGGTACATTCTTCTGTACCAACTTACCATGCAGGACCTTGTCAAAGACCCTAATAAAGTTCATGTAGACAATGTCTACTGCTCTGCCTTTGTCAATCCATGATCACCTCTTCAAAAAACCTAATCAAATTCATGAGATACAATTTCCCTCACACAAAGCCATGTTGACTATCCCTAATCAATCCTTGCCTTTCCAAATGCAGAGAGATTCTGCTTCTCAGAATCTCTTCCAGTAACTTTCCCACGACCGTCGTTGGGCTCACCCAGTCTGAAGTTCCCTAGCTTATCCCTGCTGCCCTTCTCAAATAAAGTTCAATAGTCAATGCATAAACCAGAAGCCTGCCAAGGAACAGATAAGCTTTCTCTAGTTAAATGGAGTGAGGGAAAAATATTGGCCAGAGCATTGCAGTTAACTCTCCTGCTCTTCTTCAAAATGATGCCATTCACCTGGGAGAGTAGACAAATTGCCTGACAGAAAGTATTACTTATAACAGCAGAGTATTCCATCACTACCACACTGGAAACTTACCCAGATCTTTGTGTTCAACTCTCTGAGTGAGACTTGAACCATAGTGTCCCAGCCCCTTTTGAAAGTTACTTTAAATCTGCATTCACTACATTTTCACCCAGTGTACTCCAGACCAGAACTTGCTGCAAGAACAATTTTTCTAGTCTCATCCTTCTATTTCTTTTGCTGATATACTTAAATCCAGGTTCTCTGATGACCAGCACTCCTGCCAGTGGTAACTATTTTCCCTTACTGGATTTATTTAAAGCTTTCCTAATTCTGAGCACAGTTAAACCTCCCGAATCCTTTCTCATCTCAAAGACTACCAAAGAAACAACATTACTGCAGGGACTTTACTGGTATCCAGTATTGTTGAGAGCTAAGAATTGAATTAAATCTAAAAACTAAGGGCATTTCTGGCAACAGTGCAAGATGTCTCACTTAAAATCTTGAGGCAGCAGATGTTATTTTATGTCTTGGCTTGGGACAGTGATCTAGTTACAAGATACTGTGGAGGCCACTCTCTGTTCAACCAAATCTGGGAAAAGGACTGGAGTTAGGATGGAATTCTACTCCTAACATGACCATCCCTTGTCTTAGCTTCCCACAGAATATAGTCCTGACACATCTCCTGAGGTCTCCAAGAGATTTCTTTACACAAAACCTGTTAAGTTGTTGAGATGATTAAAATATGTAAGGTAGAGAGAAACCATTTATTTAATTGAAGGAGTTAAAATTAGAGCCAGGGGCTAAAATTAGAGCCAGTCTGGGGTGACAGAAGGAGAAACTCTTCTTTGCCAAGGTCGTGGAATCCAAGTGACCAACATCTTTTGAAAACCTGAAAACTAGGACTGATGGATTGTTTATACACTAAAGTTGAACTCTCAATCTACCTCATCATGGCCCATGCACTTTATTTGTCTACTTACACTGAGCTTTCTCTGTACCTGTAACACTGTATTCTGCATTCTGCTTTTTTTTTTCCCCTTTTGTATGATTCTGATTCTGAATCATCTGTCTGGATAGCATGCAAACAAAAGCTTTTCACTGTATCTCAGTACATGTGACAATAATAAACCAATTACTCTTGCCAGGAAAGGGCTTAATATTGTGGTGCCACGGAGACGGAATTAGTATGCAGTTGAACCATAAGAATTAGGAGCAGGAATGGCTCTTTGCCTCTTGAGCCTGCTCCACCACTCAGTATCGTCATGACTGATCTGACCTTGGCCTTTGCTCCAGTTTCCATCCCATTCCCCCGTAACCCTTGACTCCTCTCCAGTACAAACATTTGTTTATCTCTGCCTTGAATATATTGAATGATTCAGCCCTTCACAGCACTCCAAGGTGGAGAGCTCTAAAGGTATATTGAGAAAAGAAATTCCTCTACAATCTACATCATTAAAGTAATGACCTCTTATTCTTAAACAATGCCCCCAATTTCTGATTCCCTCATGAGGAGAATATTCCTGTTATCCAACTGAACACTGGAACATGCTTGGAGCACTGACTGAACCACACCTGTTTCTATATTCTAATGCTAACAACTTGGCCAGCATGCAGAAATTAGCTTTCCATCTGGAGTGAAAATTTTTCATATTCATATGAAAAAGGGTAGCAAAATCTTCACCTGTTTCCATTGGCTGAGCAATGCCATATACATTTATAAAGATGGAAAGTGATGGCTAAAGATGGAAAGTGATGGATCATTACAAGATTTATTTTGACGAGCCATAGCAACATCAATCTATCGTGTCCAGCATGCAGCTACTTACTACAATTTATTACATTCACGGACATGCCAAATTGTTTATTGTTAGTCAATGAAACAATGTTCTACATGCACCTTCATGTTTTATCTTTCAAGTCAGATATTCACAGCTCTTTATAAAGGAAATAAATTTAAACCGTGGTTTCATTAAACCAATTTATTGAGAGTACATGAGATTTTCTGGAACACCACTGTGATTCATATTTTCTTTCTGCAGTTCTCCTGAAGCTGCTGCCTCAGACCAACGTGCTGTGATGCCTCTGAGACAAAATAAGAGCTGTGCAAGCACCTGCTGTTCTATTTCTTTCCCATACCTACTGCCACGGGTGCAGAGCTGATCCTGTCATAGTGAGAAATGATTAAAAACTAACGAGGTAGGCCCACTAAATGGGGATTTTTTGCAAAGAGATAATACTTGGCAAACCTTTTTATTTTTGGAAGAGATGATGTGCCAAGTTTGTTGCGGAAAGAAAATAAGATTCGTATTTGCAGAGCACCACAGGACATCCCAAAGCACTTTACAATGAAATTCTTTGAAGTGTCTGTTGTACCAAAGACATTATGCCAGCTGATTGATTGTTTTTGCATTTCATCTCTCAAAAACAGCAATGTTAAATGATGAGATCAATTATTTTGGTAATCTTAGTTGAGGGATAAATGTTTACAAGGGCAACAAGGAGGAATTCACCTGCCTTTCTTTGAGCTGCACCATGGGAGAATTTACATTTATCTGAGAGGTACAACTGATTTGTTTTCAAGCAAAGTAACTATTTCAATTTGGCTTATACAACATTGTGCATGTTTTCAAACAACTGGAAGCAGATTTGTAATTTTCTTTCTCATGGTGTTTTGGAGTGCCTCAATAAATTTTACGGCATTTAAAGTGTTATATCGATGTAAGTTGCTGTAGTTACATAGAACAGTACAGCACAGAACAGGTGCTTCAGCCCACAATGTTGTGCCAAAATAGATAATCCCTTCTACCTGCAGAAATCCCATATCCCTCCATTTACCTCTCATTCATGTGCCCATCTAAGCCCCAATGAATTTGCCTCCACCACCCTATCAGGCAACACATTCCAGGCATCCACCACTCTCTCAATAAAAAACGTAATCCTCATGTCTGTTCTGATCCTACCCCCTCTGGTATTGGATCACTCAATAATGGGAAAAAGATATTGCTTGTCCACCCTATCTCTGCCCCTCATAATTTTATACACTTCCAACAGATCTCGCCTCAGCCTCCGCTGCTCCAGAGAAAAGAGCCCAAGTTTGTCCAGCCTTTCCTGATAGCACATGCCCTCTAATCCAGGCAGCATCCCGGTAAACCTCCTCTGCACCCTCTAAAACCTCGACATCCTTCCTGTAGTGAGGTGACCAGAATTGCACACTATACTCTAAATGTGGCCTAACCAGAGTTATAGAGATGCATCATAATTTCCTGACTCCTATACTCGATTAATGAAAACAAACATTCCATAAGCCTTTTTAACCACCCTGTCTACTTGTGTAGCCACTTTCAGTGAGACATGGACTTGCAGCTCTGGCAGCTCGTTTCCTATTACTGACAGGCCCCTCAAGTTCCTATTAAATCTCTCCTCTCATCTTAAACCTATGTCCTCTAGTTTTTGATTCCCCAATCGCGGGAAAGACTGAGTGCATTCACGCTATCTATGGCCCTCATGATTTTATACACATATCACCCCTCATTCTCCTATGTTCCAATAAATAAAGTCCAAGCCTGCTCAACCTCTCTCCATAAGTCAGTCCCTCTAGTCCTGGAAACATTGTTTTCGGCACTGTTTCCAGCTTAGTGGCATCTTTCCTGTCGCAGGGTGACCAAACTGAACACAGTACTCCAAATGCTGCTTCAGCAACGTCTTGTATAACTGCAAGGTAACATCCCAACTTCTACATTCATTGCCCTGATTGATGGCCAGCATTAAATGCCACATACCTTCTTCATACCCCATCTACTTCTGATGCCACCTTCAGGGAACTAAGTACTTATTACTCCAAGGTCCCTCTGTTCTACATCAATCCCAAGGGCTCAGCCATTCACTATGAAAGTCCAACTGTGATTTGACCTCCTAAATTGAAACACCTAGGACTTGCCCAAATTAAACTCCATTTGCCAATCCTCAGTCCACTTGCCCTGCTGATTAAGATCCCTCTGTAATTATTGACCTTCACTATCCATCTTCGCTTTCCATGACACCACCTATTTTAGTGTCATTTGTAAACTTACTATCCATGCCTTGTACATTCTCATCCATATTGTTTATGTGGATGACAAATATCAATGGGCTTAGCACTAACCCCTGGGGAACACCACTAGTCACAGGCCTCCAGTCCAGAAAACAACCTTCCACCATCACCCTCTGTTTCCTACCATCAAACCAATTCTGTGTACAGTTAGCTAGCTCTCCCTGGATCCCATGCAGTGTAACTGTCCTTATTGATCTACAATGCGGAACCTTATAAAAGGCCTTACTGAAGTCTATATAGATCACGTCTACTACCCTGCCCTCATCGACCTTCTTAGAGAAACAAAGGACTGCAGATCCTGGAATATCTAGATGAAAAACATTATGATGCTGAAGGAAAACAGGCCAGGCAGCATCCGTGGAGAAAAGCAGACGGTCAAGGTTTCGGGTCAGGACCTTTCTTCAGGGCTGAAAATAGGAAAAGGGGAAGCCCAATATATAGGAGGGAAAAGCAGAGCGGTGATAGGTGGACAAAGGAGGGGAGGGGGGCTGGGTACAAGGAGATAGGCCCACGAATCTGTGCTGACCATCGAGCCTCTACTGTATTTACACTAATAATTATGATGGTTGGCAAGGTCAAAGACCCAGTTTGAGCTACCCCATTCTGACTTCGGACTGCAGTCAGGAAGGCATGCTAGAGGCTCTGCTTCGTTTTGAGTTTGAGGAGATTTTGGTATGTCACCAAAGACTCTTACAAATTTCTATAGATGTACTATGGAGAGCATTCTGACTGTTGCATCACAGGCTGGTGTGGAGGCCCAATGCACAGGATGGCAAGCAGCTACAGAGGGTTACTCAGCCAGCTCCATCACGGGCACAACCCTCCCCACCATCGAAGACATCTTCAAGAGGCGGTGCCTCAAGTCCATCATGAAGGACTCACCATCTGGGACATGCCCTCTTCTCATTACTACCATCAGGGAGGGGTTACAGGAGCTGGAAGACCCACACCCAACGATTCAGAAACAGCTTCCTCTCCTCTGCCATCAGATTTCTGAATGGTTCATGAACCCATGAACACGACTTAGTTATTCCTTTTTTTGCACTATTTATTTTTGTAACTTAAGAGTAATTTTATGTCTTTGCCCAGTACTGCTGCCACAAAACAACAAATTTCACATCATACAGGTCAGTGATAATAAATCTTTCTGCTTCTGATTCAATATTGGGCTGGAGGAGGGGCTCCTGACACCAGGCAGCCAGAGTCAGGCTGCTGTGTAATGTAAAGTAAAAACCCTCTCTGCTCACCGTTGAGTGCTTCCAGAACCGGATGATTTCTTGAATATTGGTTGCTGGGTTGAACAAGAAGTGGTCTCGCCATTCATTCCAGTCAACAGTCATTGTGCCATCTTCATCCATGCTGCAGAACAGAGAAGGAATGGGGGGGTTCAGGGGGCACAGTTCTCCTCTACAACCTGCACCCTCTCCAACTCTGGCAACGGTGTGCTCTCATGACGCTATAGAAAACTTTCTAGGTAGAGCTTAAAATTACACTAATCATTTCGCCCATTGAGCACTCATCTATACAGATTCAGTTTTATTCTCCCTCCATCCCATCAACTCCCCCCAGATTCTACCTCTCACCCACACACTGGGGGTGATTTACAGTGACCAATCAACCACCAATCTGCACATATCTAAGATGTGGGAGGAAACCAGAGCACCCAGGGGAAACCCAGCCACTGGGAGACCAGCACCAGAAGTCAGGATGAACCCAGGTTACAGGGCTGTGAGGCAGCAGCTCTACCAGCTGCAACAGTGTATTGCTTGCTTCTGACATGATAAATAAAAGCCGGCTGATATCAATCAGGAAATACTGGAAACTAAAAGCAATTGCAGCTGCTGAAAATCTGAAAAATAAAATGTCAGAAGTACTCAAGAGCACAAGAAAGCAGGAGCAGGAGGCCACTCGGCCCCTCAGTCCTGTCCCACCACTCACTGTGACCACGGCTGATCTGCCCCAGGTCTCATTTCTTCTGTGCCAGTTCCCCATTGCCCTCAATCCCCTGATCTTTCAAACAATTATCTCCCTCCTCTTTAACTCCCCCTCCCCCCAGTGATCCAGTCTCCACACCGTCTGGGGCAGAGAATTCCACAGGTTCACCTCCCTCTGTGAGAAGTCCCTACACACCTCAGCTTTAAATGTCCGCACCCTAATCCTGTAACTGTCCCCTCATTCCAGACTCTCCCACTGGTGGAAACATCTCCACATCTCCCCTGTCATGTCCCCTAAGGATCTGAGATGTTTCAATAGGATCACCCTCATTCTTCTAAACTCTCAATGCCACGTGTTAGTATGGGTAGGGATAGGAGGATAGGGCAGATGAATGTGCAGCTGAGAAGCCACTGCAGGGGGCAAGGATTCAGACCATTGGGATCACTTCTGGAGCAGAGCTAACTTGTGCAAGAGGGATAGGTTGCACCTGAACTGGAGGGGGGCCAATATCCTGATTTGTAGATTCATCGGATCGATGAAGGTAGAGCTGTGGATATTGTCCATATGGATTTCAGTAAAATGTTTGATAAGGTCCCTCATGGTAGGCTCATCCAGAAGATTAAGATGCATGCAATCCATGGTGACTTGGCTGTTTGGATTCAGAATTGGCTTACCCATAAAAGACAAAGGGTAGTGGTCAATGGGACTTATTCTGGCTGGAGGTCCATGATTAGTGGTGTTCCACAAGGATCTGTACTGAGACCTCTGCTGTTTGTGATATATATAAATGACCTGGATGAAAATGTAAATGGGTGGGTTAGTAAGTTTGCAAATGGTATGAAGATTGGTAGTGTTGTGGATATTGCAGAAGATTGCCAAAGCATACAGTAGGTTTGAGATCTGTTGCAGATATGGCAGAGAAATGGTAGATGGAGATTAATCCCTCCAAATGTGAGGTGTTGCACTTTGGGAGATCAAATGTAAAGAGACAGTACACCGTTAATAGCAAGACTCTTACAAATTTTTACAGATGTACAGTGGAGAGCATTCTGATTGGTTGCATCATTGCCTGGTATGGAGGCTCCAATGTGCAGAGGGATGTAGACTCAGCCAGCTCAATTACGGGCACAATCCTCCCTGCCATCAAAGGCATCTTCAAGAGGCGCTCTCTCAAGAAGGTGGCATCCATCATTAAGGACCCTCACCACCAAGGGCATGCCCTCTTCACATTACTACCATCGGGGAGGAGTCACAGGAGCCTGAAGACCCATACTCAATGTTTTAAGAACAGCTTCTTCCTTTCTGCCATCATATTCCTGAACGGTCCATGAACATTGCTTTGTTATTCCTCTTTTGCACTATTTATTTATTTTTGTAACTTATTGTAATTTTTATGTCTCTATGTCTTGCACTGTTCTGCTGCCACAAAGGCATATAGCAGTGATAATAAACACGATTCTGATTCTTAACAGTGTTGATGTACCGAGGGATCTTGGGGTCCAAGTCCATAGCTACCTGACAGTAGCTGCATAGGTTAATAGGTTGGTAAAGAAGGCATATGGCATGCTTGCCTTGATTAGTCCAGGCACTGAGTTCAAGAATTGGGAAGTTACGTTCCAGTTTTATAAAACTCCAGTTAGGCCACATCTGGAGCATTGCATTCAATTCTGGTCACCCCATTATAGGAAGGATGTGGAGGCTTTGGAGAGGGTGCAGAAGAGGTTCACCAGGAT
>JAUZTB010000098.1:26123195-26133621 GCA_034780895.1 Rhynchobatus australiae | reverse complement strand
ATGGTACGATTTAGAGCAGTGCCTCTTTCTCATGAAACTGCAAGAGATGCGACACCTGTCCTTTTACCTCGTCCCTTCCCACCAACCAGTGACTCAAACAATCCTTTCAGGTGAAGCAGTGATTCAGTTGCACTTCTTCCTTCCACTTCCACTCTGACCTCTCTGCCTGATGTTTCTTGCACTGTTATATCGTGGCCAAATGTAAGCTTGGGGAACAGCACTTCATCTTCTGTCTGGCCACACTGCAGCCTTGTCGATTCAATATCTAGTTTTACAACTTCAGGTAACTTGTTCTCTGTATGAGAACTTGCCAATTCACCTGTGATATTGGCTCATTTTTTTCTCTCTCCATTATCACAGCCTGAACTGCCAGGCATGACCTACAGCTCTCCATTTTGCAAAGTTTATGTTCCTTTGTTTGTTCTCACTCTCTAACTGCCCTCATTTCATAATTTTTATATTCCTTTGTTCAGACTCTCCCTTTCTCTCTATCTGCCACCATTAACCCATGAACTGATGACCTCACATGTAGCTTATTCCCACAGCAGCCCTGGCCTTACCTTGTCAGAGATCCTATCCATCCCTCCTCCACCCCCTCTGCAACTTAAAATCAACTTGCTTTCTCTCTTTCCCAGTTCTGACAAATGCCCTTTGACCTGAGATTTAACTCTGTTTCTCTTTCCACAGATGCTACATGAGCTGCTAAATGCTTCCCCATTTTCTGTCTTTATTCCAGATTTGCAGCATCTGCAGTTCTTTAATTTTCAATAAAACCTGAGGCCTTGCTAACTGGATGCCTTACTTACCTGTTGATTTAGACAGAATGGATGATCTATATTTACTTTAGTTTGGAAGTGCTTCCAAAGGCTGAATTTCATTTTTTTAGATAATAAAAAGGGAATTTCTGCAAAACCCCGTTTAATTTATTAATTTATTTTAACTCAGGTCCAACTGAGGTGCAGAAATGAGATTGAATGAAGATTTCTTTTCAACAAATTGGAACGATCTTACGGAGAAAAAAATAAAGAAAGAACTGACAACATTTCCAACCCCAGTGAGTTTGAATTTCTTCCTCTAAAATCATCAACGTTTGAGGTCCAGAGAGATCAGAGGCTCTTCTGTAGTTTAAAAAATAATCATAAAGAGCCATCTCCCATCAGCCAGGTTCTCAGGTGACTTGCTTTCCCAGCTCTCTTTTCTCTGGGTTTCTGAATAGAACTTATTGATTTAATGTCTCGAGATCCTGCAATATTCTGTCACTAAAATGATTTATTGGGCCATGGGAAAAATGCCTCCTGCCAAGAACACAGCCCTGGAAGAGACAATGCCGGCATCTGTTTGGCATATGCCATCAAGGTAGCCTTTCAGATAAGAATACGGTCTGGGATTGCTCTTCTCTGGCGCTTATGAATGCTTAACTAGTTCCCAATCAGGTGCTGAAGACATGCTCTGAAGCCATGTCAGTTTCCATCTGGGAAGTAGCAATATCAGCCAAATCAGGACAGTGCTGCTCTCATGATTTTCAACTACATTCTTGTCTGTAAAAACCCTCCCACCCTGGGCTGACCACGAAAGCACTGTATCCTGTTGTTCCAGGCAATTCATTCTACACCAACATCTGACGTGCACGACAGTAACTGCTTGCTAATTATGGAGCAAATCGACAGTGTGAGGTTTGTTGCATCACCAGTTCCCCGGAACAATTGGACATTTGTTGTTTGAGAAGATTATACAGGGCCAGGCAGTTTCCCTCAAATTATCCTCATTTACTGTGACTGCTTGGACCTGTTGTACTGGAATGGAAAAAAAAATTAATGAGTCCTTCAGCAGTTTCTGCTCCTAAACACTGAGGCCCATTTTTTCAACTTGTATCAAAACATCCCTGTCCTTATTTTCTTTCCATTAATTACTGTTTCATGTCACCTTGGGCTTTCAGCCTGAACTTGTTCATTTCAAATGTTGTGCATAATAGTTTTCCAATCAAATGATTGTAGAAGTTTTTGAAGAATGCCTGACTAGATTCAATAAAATTAGTACTTTTCTATCCTATTTGTCTAAGTTTTCACCAAAGTAAACTGGATGGAAGCAGGCTATATTCTTTCCTTTCCCAATTTTACTGCTCTGCTTTTCAAAATAATTAAGAAAAAAAGAACAAACTTACATTTATTTCATACCTCAGGATGTCCCAAAGTGTATTACAATCAACAAAATAATTTTGAAAAATACCACGGATGCTGGAAATCTGAAATAAAAGCAGTAAATGCTCAGCAGGACAGGCAGAACCTGTGGAGGAAGACTCAGAGCTAACGCATTAGGTTCCTGTCCTTTTATCAGAACTGGAGAAAGCTGGACGTTGAACAGGGTTTAAGCAGGAAAAGTGGGGAGAGGATTAAGGTTCCAAAGCGATAATTCTGCAAGGCCAATCAAATAATAATGGGACAAGTAAAGAACAAACACAAAGAGTTCCAGAGAAGGTATCAAGTAAAAAGACAGAATCATCACCTGTTGTTCATAAAAGTAGATGCTGTGGTTAAACACTGAAATTGTTGAATTCAATTTACAGGGCTTAACTTTTGATTAATCAAAAGATGAGTAGCTGTTTCTGAAACTTTATTGAAACAAGTTCATAGACCAAAAACTAAATAGTGACTGTGGTAATTGACAAGTGACTGGAAGCGTAAGAGTCCTGTTTGTAGGCTGAATGCAGGTCATCCAATCTTTGTTCGGTCACCTCAAGGAGAGGGGACTGCATTGTGAGCAGCAAATGCAGGGTGGTAAGTGGGAAAGATACGGGGAAGTTGCTGCTTCACCTAGAAGAAGTCCTTGGGGGCTTTGGTATTGAACAAGGAGAGAGTTAAAAGACATGTTATGCTTTCCATGCTGACACACAAAAGTGTAGTAGGAAATGGATGGCTGTTGGGAATAGTTGAAACTGAACTTGAAACTCCCACATCAAGAAATGGCAGTCACATAAAAACAAGGAGCGCAAGCCACTGAGATCATCAATGGGATACGAAATAAAGGGTTGCCATTCTAATTTCAATGTTTTGTGCATAACATCTTTTTATCCAACAGTCAAACTATTTGTACAATCATTTTTCTACACTCCTTCATTGATTGCAACCTTTGTATTTTACTGAAGGACCGCACTGCATGTTGCTATCCCTGCCTCAGGGATCACTTCACAATGATGTTGGGCCACCCATGACATGGGATTCCATCAGGACAGACAATTGTATGGGTGCTAGCTGCACAAATGCATTCTTCCATTGTCCACCAAGTTTTCCCTGACCCGTGTGCAGCTGCTCTGTGGCCTACCTGGGCTCCTTTAAGGTGATGACTTTCCCTGTTCGCAGCTTAGCAAAGACACAGCAGTCACTATGCATCTCTGCACATCCCATCAAGGTTTGGGATCTCGGGACTTAAGGCTCCTTCAGGGTTGAAACAATGACGGTGTTATTTTAATGGCCCTTATGACCAACTTTCATGATTTTCTGAGTTTGATATGTCCCTGGCACCAGTGTTCACCAATATCAATGACTTGGCACAACCAAATGAGTCCAATCCAATTGCGGGCAGCTGTAGGCAATTTGTGTAAACTAGTAAGATAATTGACCACAGAATTACCAGAGTTGTGCAATCTAATGTCCAGGCAAATCTGCCTCAAACATCAGAGGCTGTTTGAATATTGCCATGATTTTTTAATGACACCAAGGAGGGTAGTCAGTACTTCAATTTAAAGTCTTGTCTGAAAGTCAGCACCTATTGGTGGGGCGGTGGCACAACTAGAGCTGCTGCTTCACAGCGCCAGAGACCCCAGTTCAATCCTGCCCTCAGGTGGTCTCTGAGTGGAGTTTGCACATTCTCCCTGTGACCGTGTGGGATTCCTCTGGGTGCTCCAGTTTCCTCCACCCCAGAGATGTGTGGATTGGAAGGTTACTTGGCCACTGTATATTACCCCTAGTATGTAGGTAAATGGTAGAATGTAGGGGGAGTTGATGAGAATTTTTTTAAAAAGGGATTAATATAGAATTAGTGCAGATGAGTGGTTGATATTCAGTATGCTCAGTGAGCTGAAGGCCCTGTTTCTGTGCTATATCTTTTGATGATTCTATGACTCTTTGACCTCCAGTAGTGGGCACTCCCTCAGCACCGAACTGAAGTAGCAAGTTTGAGTTTATCGAGTGTGTCTTGGGTTCAGCAATAGGAGTGCTATTGCTTGCCATCTTATAAGTTGCAAAGTACTTTGACATTTGACAAGGTACTGCATAAGTATTAGTCTCACATGTACGGACCAATAATGTACTTTGACATTGTTGATTGTTCCATTTCTCATTCTTTTCTAATATTATAATCTAAGATAAGATATCTTTATTAGTCACATGTACATCAAAACACACAGTGAAATGCATCTTTTTGCATGGAGTGTTCTGGGGGGCAGCCCACAAGTATGACCACGCTTCCGGCACCAACAGCATCCCCACAAATTCCTAACCTGTACATCTTTGGAATGTGGGAGGAAACCGAAGCACCTGGAGGAATCCCACACAGACACGGGGAGAATGTACAAACTCCTTACAGACAGCAGCTGGAATTGAACCCGGGTTGCTGGCGCTGTAATAGTGTTATGCTAACTGCTACACTACTGTGCCATTTACTGCTTTTGACTATGGCATGGTACCTTATGACAATTGTGAGTCCCAATGCCCATATACATGGGATTGTCCCTCCTTGCCTTGAGATTTATGTGAGCTATCTATAATGTGAATTGCCAGGAAAGAATCAGCAAATCCAGTATGGCAAGTGCATTGAACATTGGACTTCAGCAGGAAGAGAATGTTTACAGATATTATGTGAGGACTGGATCATCTCTGGCTGTGATGCTACTTGCAATCGACTATACCACAACCACTTCCTGCCTCTTGATGCAATTGGTGACTAATCTGGCAATTCACCAAAAGGGTGACTATTGCCCTCAGAGACTTATCCATCAAAGGATAAACATCAACAGTGGGTAAAGACCATTCGTGTTAATGTTGGCCAAACATTAGGAATGAAAATTATGTTCAGAACATTCAAACACCTCAAGCTGCATCAGTTTTTCAGAGTGAGATGCATCAGAACAGGGTTACATATTTGAACTCCAAAATGGTTTACGCTCAGCAGTACAGCAGTCCAGATGAGAGTGGTCCCAATGAATGAAATTGTTAGACAATGCTGCATCAATAGTAATTTTTTCTGTACTGCTGAACTATAAATAACATAGCAGCAGGTTGGAGATGTAAAAGGAGTAGATAGGTGTTGGATTCGCACACAATGGTGCACACCAAGTCCTTTGTTCTCTCCTGAACTTCTGAACCTATTGCGCTGTTGCAGCTGTCTGATGCTGAGGGATTAAGAATGAATTCTTAGGGACCTATTATCTTCTATTTTGTCATTAAAAAAATGAAGACGTACTGTGATATTTTTAATATGTTTAAAAGGCAAGAGGTGAAGCCCGAGGAAGTGTTAACATTTATAGTCATTAGGCCACAATAATTGTCGGTCCTCATAGGTCCATTTCAAAACAATCAAAATTCTCAAACCCCACAGTCTTCCCACAGAACTCTTGGTAATTATGTGACATCTTATACTCTGAGAATGATGGCAGCTCTGCAAATAGGATAATATTTTGCAGCTTAATATTGTGCAACAAAATAATACTCAGTATCAAAATGGAAGATTTAACCCCTAACTAGTCTCCTTCAACATTGTTCCACCTGCACACAAGGAACAGAGGGAGAAATTGATCTTTGTTACTCATTACATTACATTTTCCCAGCAAAGAAAAAGCTGAAAGTGGCTATCACTGTGATTAGAAACAGTGTTAACAAAGGTTTTGTTATCCACAGCCAACTTTACCACTATTTATGATCATTTCTTCCAGTTTCCTCTTACGGGAATGTAAAATATTTTGAGAGTTTACAAAGTCTCAATAAGACTTTTAAAGTCTCAATAAGAGAAAATAAAGATTTCATATATGTGGCACCTTTCACTGGCTCAAGACATTTTAAAGTCTTTTATAGTCAAGCAAGTAGTTTTGTAGCAAAATCATTATTGTTATGTGGAAAACATTGGGTAATCTGAGCACAGCAAGCTCCCATAAGCAAGAATGTGGTAATGATCAGTTAATTTGCTTTTGGTGACACAGATTAAAGTTACATTTTGGCTTGGGTAATGAGAATAACTCCTCCTTACAACATAGAAGGAGGTCATTTTAGTCCATTACATCTATGCTAACTCTCAGAGCAATTCCATTTTTCCTGTAACCTATTATTCCCACATTCCCATCAACTCCACCCAGATTTTCCCACTCTGCTACACATGAGGTGCAATTTACACTGTCATCCATTCAGGAGTCTGGTGTCAGAGATGCAAACAATATGACCAGACTGACTGAGTGTAACCATGGCCTCATTAGAAAGTAGAACATAGAACAGTACAGCACAGGAGCAAATCCTTTGGCCCACAATGTTGTGCCAAATTAATTAGGCTAATGACACCTAATCCCTTCTACCTGCACATGGTCCATATCCCTCAATGTTGACTTAGGGGAGGACACTAATGTTGGTTCAATCCAACAAGCTTTCCAGTGGAGACAGAACATTTGGGGTGATATTGAGAAACTAAAGTCTGTGAATCACCACCATAGGGAAGCCCTGCCCAAACAGCAGAAAGAACACCCCACCCCACAAACTACCCACCCACCTGCCCCATGAAGCAATTCCTGCAAAAACTGTGGGGGTCTCATCAGCCAACTCCGAACTCACACAACTGGAATGGAAGCAAGTCATCCTCAATCCTGGGGGACTGCCTCAGAAGCAGCAGCAGAAGATTACTTCTATCAAACTCACACTTGGAGGGCAGCTTACACTTAATGCCCACAGCCCCATTTCCACCCCAATTCCCTCCCTCCTATGGTACATTTACCATTTTAGCAACTGCTGTAAAACAATGTATCACACTTCCCCACATTAAAGGTGTGTTGTAAATGCTAATCACTGTTGTTTCTTGAACACAGTAAATGAAGAATGGGATGCAAGAGGCTAAAGGAAACAAAATTAAGCAGGATGTTGATTTCCTGATGATTGGTTGAGCTGTTCCACAATTTGTCTGGGATACATCTCAAGGCTAAACTTAAATTAAGTTTGCAGGCACAAAGAATTCATTATATGTGACTAAAAATTACACAGATAACAGACTCAACACACAGTAAAGGGTATGGTTTGCATCAGTGAGTATAAAGGAATACACAACTGGCTCTAATGTCAGAACCATGAGGGGATACAGCAAAAGAAGTTTTGTGGGCAGAAGTTAAAGCACCAAAAGCAGTTAGGAAAACAGCCTTTATCAAAGGGGGATTCTAACATGCCCTTTTCCCGCACCATTTCTGACTGAACCATGACTTATGCTCACTCTAGTCTCAGTATAAGCAGAAGGAGTAAAATGCAGCAGGACTGCTGGGTTTAAAGAGATGTCACTTAAATATCACAGGGCAATGCTAAAGTTGCACAAATGGTGGAGGTAAAAGTCATATTAAAATCCTCCTTTGGTAAAGGTTTGTCTTTCTATTTGCTTTAGGTAGTTTGACCCTTTTGTTGTAACTATCCCTGATTCTGACATTAGAGCTGGTGGTGTGGACCCTTGCACTCACTCATGTAAACCGTACCATTCTGTGTGTGCTCTCACATTGGCCTCATCGGTCACTTCAGAGACCACAGAACCAGTGTGGAAGCAAGTTACCTTCAGTTCCGAGAGACTGCCCGAGGAGGTCCTTTAACAGCTTCAACAGTCGCCTTCAAAGATGACTTGGAAGGAAGACAAATCATAGGGGCAACAGGGATAGAACCAGGCACGAAATGGATTACCCTTTAAAGGAACCACAAGCACTGCAAAAATGATTGTCTGAATCACCTCCATTTGACACTATTATCCAATACTTTAATTTTCTTTGTTACTCTTAGTTATAACAATTTAAGACATATGTATGTGGGTTAGTTCTGAGGAAAATTTTACCATAGGAATTGCAAGGAAATTATGTGTGGCTGGGGAGTAGAATTCTACTCCTGTAGAGGGGGCATTTGTTTCTTGTTGACCAGATTGTTGAGCATGTTAAAATATTTGTTTCAGTAGGACGAGCTTGTTTGTATGCTGCTTATTTGGACAATAGAAATGCAAATACATTTCCTACAATGAAGGGAGGAGGTCTGTTGTGGTTTGTAGAGTATCATGGAGTTTCTGTAACACTCTTCATAAGGTTTAACACATAGTTAATGAGTTCAACAAATAGTTTAAGGGAATGTTTGCACATTTTTGTAGGCTTTTCACACCAATGTGTCAAGTTGTGTCATTAAGTTGCTTTTGTCAGTCTGCCTTAGGGAGGATTACATCAAGCACCCAACACCCACTTTTGGCTTTTAGGTCTTAACATGTACTCAAGCAGACATTTAAAAGAAACACTGCATAAAATGAACATATGCAGCATACATCTTTTCAAAGGAAAGTCATCTTGTTTGTTTTCCAATAGTTTAGCTGCTTTTATACTTTCTGACACTTGTGCTACTAATGATGGAACTAGCAGTTTATCCAGGCAATTTTGAGAAACATTTCAAGCAAGACTGAGATTACAATGACGTAGAGAGATCTGAGATGGTCATGTTTTTTTCTCTCCAGAGATAATAAAATCAATAATAAAACAGAGATTGTCAAGATGGTGACAATACATTCATCTTAAAAATCTACAAAATGGCCTTGGGGATGGCACTGAGGAAATGAGGGCAGGGTGAATCTAATTCTCTGCACTTGTGGTTTGTGGTATTGCTCAGTTTGCCAAGCCATGGCACGATGCTGGCCCAGTTAGATCTCAACGATTGCATTGTGTTGCTGTTTACTGCACGGTGTTTCACCACAGCAAGGTCTTAGTGTGACATCATTGGATGAAAAGGGAATAAAGGGCACTGGGATAATAAGTGAGAAGTACAAAATTAGAGGAGGCAGAGAGATGGTATTAGTTAGGGTTGTTATCATGGTTGGTACAGACATTGTGGGCTGAAGTGCCTGTTCTTGTGCTGTACTGATCTATGTTTTGCATTCTACGTAGAGCACAACCATGAATGGAATCCTGAAGTGGAAAGAGGGTGTTATCTTTGTTCTTATGTATGAAAACTTGATGCATTTTGAGTTTTGGGAGATTCTACTGAGAAGGTCTACAAGATAACAACTGCTTGTTTTGATGAATGAAGAAGACTTATTCATCAAAATAAGTGTATTCACCAGCTTCAGTGTGACTTATTCACAGTCAAAACATTTGGGGGCTCATCCAAGGTAATTCCGTAACTCTTGAATAACAGAGGGCAACCCATCCACTCTATTAACAGTCATTTCTGTGCTTGGGGGTAGCATGGTCCTTCACTGATTCATTTGTATCAGTCTCTCCAGAATGCAAAACTTAGCTATAGACTTATGATATCACTAAGTCCATCATTCTTCTTATTGCTGCCTGTGAACTAACTTGCCCTTCCACCCACCATCCCTAGTTGGAAAACCTGTAGAAAGTGGCACTTGGTTTCCATTCCTCACTTGGGTCTTAGTCAATACAGAAATCATCTCTTTTGTTGATTGCAATTGATTGATGGCGAGCAAAAGGAATGGCAATAATGCTTCCGTAAATGACAATCCAGAAATGTAAAACTGAAATAAGAGGTCAATTGATGTCAATGTGAATGCAGCTTGTTGTAATGTTCAAGAACAAATGAAGATATCTTCCCGGAATAGAGCATTAATTCTTGCTCATGAACATGGTATAGCCTTAAAATCCATCCCAAACATCAGGAGAACTAAAACTAAGTTTGGGTGGGGATGGGGATGAAGGAAGGAGATAGTTGCTAATGCTGATAATGATATCACTGTGCTGGTCAAATCACATAGATGCCACAGCCAAGAAAGCTCACCAGAGCCTCTACTTCCTCAGGAGGCTGAAGAAATTCGGTATGTCCCCTTTGACACTCAACAACTTTTATCACTGCACCATAGAAAGCATCCTATCTGGATGCATCAAGGCCTGGTACGGCAACTGCTCTGCCAGGACTGCAAGAAACTGCAGAGAGTTGTGGACGCAGCCTAGCGCACCACTGAAACTGGCCTCCCCTCCTTGGACTCTTGCCTTTACCTCTCGCTGCCTTGGCAAAGCAGCCAGCATAATCAAAGACCTCACCAACCCTGGTCATTTTCTCTTCTCTCCTCTTCCATCAGGTAGAAGATACAGGAGCCTGAGGGCATGTACCACAAGGCCTAAGGGCAGCTTCTATCCTACTGTGATAAGACTATTGAACGGTTCCCTTATACGATGAGATGGACTCTGACCTCACGATCTACCTTGTTGTGACCT
>JAUZTB010000098.1:26058752-26071443 GCA_034780895.1 Rhynchobatus australiae | reverse complement strand
CGACCACATTCTCCTTCCCAGACAGATGGCGGACATCGGTGGTGTGTTCTGAGATGTACGACAAGTGCCGTTGCTGCTGTGCTGACCAGGGATCTGAAACTTTGTGGAAAGCAAAAGTTAATGGCTCGTGGTCGGTGAAGGCTGTAAATGGCCTGCCCTCAAGGAAATATCAGAAGTATCTGATGACCAGGTACAGCGCCAACAGCTTGTGGTCAAAGGCACTATATTTGAGCTCTGGTGGTCGAAGGTGTCTGCTGAAGAATGCCAGCGGCTGCCAACGCCCTTCGATTAGTTGCTCTAGAACGCCTCCGACCGCTGTGCTGGAGGCATCGATTGTGAGGGCAGTCGGGATGTCTGTATGAGGATGGACCAACATGACTGCATCTGCTAAGGCCTGCTTGGTTTGGATAAACATGGTGTGAGCCTCCTCTGACCAAACGATGTCCTTGCTTCCACTGGACAGGAGAGCAAACAACAGGTGCATGATGCGAGCCGCGAATGGTAGGAACCGGCGATAAAAGTTTACCATACCGAGAAATTCCTGGAACCCTTGACAGAGGTGGGTCTGGCGAAGTGGCGGATGGTATCGACTTTTGCAGGCGGGGGAAGACGCTGTGTTTGTCAATCCGATGGCCCAGGAAATCAATTGTCTCGAGCCTGAACTGGCATTTGGTCAGGTTGATGGTGAGGTTGAAATCCTTCAGGCGAGAACAGAGTTAACGGAGGTGTGTAAAATGTTCCTGCTGGCTGCTGCTGGCAATTAAGATGTCGTCAAGGTATATGAAGACGACGTCAAGGTCATGCCTGACCGTGTCCATCAGTCGTTGCAAGGACTGAGCAGTGTTCTTGAGGCCAAAGGGCATCTGGACAAATTCAAAAAGACCGAAAGGTGTAATCAGCGCTGTCTTTGGAATATCGTCCGGATGCACCAGGATCTGGTGATAGCCGCGGACGAGGTCCACCTTGAAAAAAATGGACTGGCCGTGTAGGTTAGCAGCGAAGTCCTGAATATGCGGCACAGGTTAATCGGTCTGGGGTAGTTACATTGTTCAGGTGTCTGTAATTGCCGCAGGGTCGCCAGCCCCCATTTGCCTTGGGGACCATGTGTAGCAGAGAGGCCCATGGGCTGTCTGATCTGCAGATGATCCCCAACTCCTCCATTTTCTTGAATTCCTCCTTTGCGAAGCGGAGCTTGTCCGGAGGTAGCCGTTGGGCTTGAGCGTGCAGGGCTTGGCCCTGGGTGGGGATGTGATGCTGGATGCCGTGCTTGGGCAAGGTGGTGGAGAACTGCGGTGTCAGCACAGATGGGTACTCTGCCAGGACCCTGGCGAACTCGGTCAACATTGTGACCGAGTTGAGGTGTGGGGCCAGTAGCTTGGCCTCACCCAATGAGAACGTTTGAAAGGCATGTACCAAATGCTTACCCCGCAGGTCAACCAGCAGACCGTTGGCGCGAAGGAAATCCGCCCCAAGGAGTGGTTGTGCAACGGCTGCCGGGGTGAATGTCCAGGTGAAGTTGCTGGTGCCGAACTGGAGTTGTACCGGACGGGTGCCAAAGGTGCGGATGGCACTGCCATTGGCAGCTCAGAGGGCAGGTCCTGGTGCACAGTTGTGAGTCTCATGGCTGTTGGGAGGCATGACGCTGACCTCGACTCTGGTATCAACTAGGAAACGACGACCAGAATGTCTTTCCCACACATGCAAGAGGCTATCTGGGTGGCCAGCCACCGTAGCCATCAGCGGCGGCTGGCCCTGGTGGTTCCCAGAAACCTGCATGGTGGTCTGCACCTGCGGGCGTCTGCACCCCACCGCTGGTGGTAGAAACACCATTGGTCAGTCGGTGTCTCAGGCCTGGTGGCGGGTGGGGTACGGTTGCTTGGTAGGTCTGACCTGCTGGGCATGTGGCGTGGCTCCATGCTCGACATACGCCCCACTCTCCTTCTTCACCTGCCAAAGGACATCAGCACAGTCAGCCACCTCCTGAGGGTTGCTGAAATCGGCATCCGCTAGGAGCAGGTGGATGTCGTGAGGTAACTGCTCCAGAAACACCTGCTCAAACATAAGGCAGGGTTTGTGACTGTTTGCCAGGGCCAACATCTCATTCATGAGCACGGAGGGGGGTCTGTCACCCAACCCATCAAGGTGGAAGAAGGGGGAGGCCCGTTCGCGTCGGGAAAGGCTGGAAGTCCGAAGAAGGAGGGTTTTGAACTTATCATACTTATCCTCCAGGGGCACCTGGATAAAGTCCTCGACCTGGGCTGCGGTATCTTGGTCGAGGGCGCTCACCACGTAGTAATACCTGGTTTCATTGCTGGTGATCTGGCGAATCTGGAACTGGGCCTCGGCCTGGTCGAACCAGACACGAGGCCGGAGGGTCCAAAAGGTAGGCAGTTTAAGGGCTACTGCCAGTATCTCTTGTTGTGCAGACATCGTGGGTCCAAAAACATTTGGGCCCATTGGGGTCACCAATGTAGCAGCTAGCTATGCTGAATAAAGACAGGAGACACTTGTTTGAAGTCAAAGAGTGGAATGAATGACCGGAGTGTGCTGCCCCTTTAATACACTCAGTTCCTGCGCTGATGTAATGTGCAGGTCACCTGACCTTCCCATGCACGGGCTTTCCCAGCCCAATGAAGAAGGAGGAGTGCCCCGCGCCATCTTGGATCGGGGCCTCCAACGACACTCGCAATTGCGGGAGCCGGTTCGCTAACAGTAAGTCGTTACATAACCCCCCTCCCTCCCCCCAGAACTGGTGATACCATCGCGAAAACCTGGATTAAATAAACTACTGGTTGGTCCAGGTCTAATGAGCCGGCTTCAGTCGGTCAATTGTAAAAGCCTCCTTGCGCCCCCCAATGTCCAACACAAACGTAGACCCATTGTCCTTGACGACCCAGAATGGCCCTTCCTATGGCCACTGCAGTGGTGGTCTGTGCACGCCTCTCCTGACACAGACAAACTTGCAGTCTCGGAGGGATCTTGGCATACGGGTTGTGGTCTGTCTGTGTTGTGAGGTGGGAATCGGGGCCAGCCAGGTTGCCAAGCCGCTCGTGCAGCCAGTCGAGCGTCGCAGTAGGTTCTTCCTCTGGCCCCAAGGACTCGCCTGGGACTACCAAGGGCGTTCCATAAACTATTTCTGAGGACGAGGCGTTCAGGTCCTCTTTTGGTGCAGTACGTATCCCCGGCAGGACCCAGGGGAGTTCGTCCACCATAAGGTGGGACGTGAGTGCCGATTTCAGGTGCCAATGGAACCTCTCTACCAGCCCAATGGATTGCAGATGGTAGGCGGTGGTGAGGTGGATTTGGGAACCCCACAAGTCAGCAACGGCCGACCACAGGCCTGAGGTGAGTTGAGCTCCCCTGTCCGAGGTGATATGGGCTGGTACACTGAAACGGGCCACCCAAGTTGACACAAGGGCCTGTGCACAGGACTGGGTAGAGGTGTCCGCAAATGGAATGGCTTCGGGCCAACGGGTAAAGTGGTCGACAATCGTGAGGAGGTACCACACTCCTCGGGAGACCGGGAGGGGGCCGACAAGGTTGACATGGATATGGTCGAACCTCCTGCGGGTAGGTGGAAAATCCTGCAGGGGGGCCTTGACACGTTGCTATACTTTGGAGGTTTGGCAGTGTGTGCAGGATCGGGCCCATCCGGAAACCTGCTTACGCAGGCCGTGCCGGACAAACTTGTCGGACACCATCCTGACAGTAGTCCAGATGGATGGGTGTGCTAGGCCGTGGATGGAATCAAAAATCCGTCGACGCCAGGCAGCTGGAAAGATAGGGCGGGGTTTACTGGTGGAGATATCGCAGAGCAGGGTACGCCCCCCCCCCCCCCTGGAGCCCACCAGTAGGTCTTGTAGTTGCAGGTCGGAGATTGTAGAATGATAGCTGGGCATCTCCATGTCCATTTGTTGTGCCTCTGCCAAGGTGCAGAAATCCACCCCCGGGACAAGGCTTGGACAGTGGGCCGTGAAAGTGCATCCACGACCACATTCTCCTTCCCGGACAGGGTTTGTGGCCGTCTGCCAAGGCCAACGTCTCGTTCATGAGCGTGGAGGGGGGTCTGTCACCCAACCCATCAAGGTGGAGGAGGCCGGAGGCCCATTCACGTCGGGAAAGGCCGAAAGTCTGAAGAAGGAGGATTTTGAACTAATTGTACTTATCCTCCTCCGGGGGCACCTGGATAAAGTCCTCAACCTCGGCTGCAGTGTCTTGGTCAAGGGCGCTCACCACGTAGTAATACTTGGTGTCGTTGCTGGTGATCTGGCGAATCTGGAACTGGGCCTCGGCCTGGTCGAACCAGACACGAGGCCGGAGGGTCCAAAAGGTAGGCAGTTTAAGGGCTACTGCCAGTATCTCTTGTTGTGCAGACATCGTGGGTCCAAAAACATTTGGGCCCATTGGGGTCACCAATGTAGCAGCTAGCTATGCTGAATAAAGACAGGAGACACTTGTTTGAAGTCAAAGAGTGGAATGAATGACCGGAGTGTGCTGCCCCTTTAATACACTCAGTTCCTGCGCTGATGTAATGTGCAGGTCACCTGACCTTCCCATGCACGGGCTTTCCCAGCCCAATGAAGAAGGAGGAGTGCCCCGCGCCATCTTGGATCGGGGCCTCCAACGACACTCGCAATTGCGGGAGCCGGTTCGCTAACAGTAAGTCGTTACATAACCCCCCTCCCTCCCCCCAGAACTGGTGATACCATCGCGAAAACCTGGATTAAATAAACTACTGGTTGGTCCAGGTCTAATGAGCCGGCTTCAGTCGGTCAATTGTAAAAGCCTCCTTGCGCCCCCCAATGTCCAACACAAACGTAGACCCATTGTCCTTGACGACCCAGAATGGCCCTTCCTATGGCCACTGCAGTGGTGGTCTGTGCGCGCCTCTCCTGACACAGACAAACTTGCAGTCTCGGAGGGATGTCGGCATACGGGTTGCGGCCTGTCCATGTTGTGAGGTGGGAATCGGGGCCAGGTTGCCAAGCTGCTCGTTCAGCTAGTCGAGTGTCGCAGTAGGTTCTTCCTCTGGCCTCCGAGGGGCTGGTAGTTGCGCCGGATGTCACGTGTGGGTCACGTGACCTTCCCGCATGCGGGCTTTCCCAGCCCAACGAAGACGAAGGAGTGCCCCACGCCATCTTGGATCGGGGCCTGTGATGACACTCACGATTGCGGGAGCTGGTTTGCTAACAGTAAGTCACTACAGCTCTACCTTTCTCTAATCCAGCAATCTGTCTCTGTAACAAAATTCTGATTTGCCCGTATGAACCTCTAAATGTCTGCTTGCAGTCCTGGATTCACCATTGAAGAGGTTAGTCCACAGACACATGCAGGAGCCCCTTTTTAAGAGAAATCCACCAGTCTGATTTGCCTGTTTATTTATTACATTTTCATCAAAACTTAATTTTATTGTATTTCACAGGACAACTAATTTGAAGTGTTAATGAGTTAATAACTCTTCCAGGCTCTTATTTATAACATTAAATGTTTTATGGTATTGTTAGAGTTTTCTCTATTGCCCAAGGCCAATACCACCTCAGCACCTGATTGGTTGAGCTAATATTTTAATCCATTTACGAGGGGTAAACAGAATGACATTTGAAAGCCTCTTGGTCATACATCAATTGATATGCTTTCAACCCAAGGCCAGCTGACTTTGGTAGCTCGTCCTGCAGTCTTTATTATGAGACCAATCATCATCTGGTTGCACTCTGAAATTGTGAACTTGGTGGGTAGGTGCTTCATCTCTTGATGGAGGAACTCCAAGAAAGGACTATTCTCAGAGTATGTGTGAATTTCACAGGCAGGGCCAGCAACCAAAAAGCCTGTTCATGCCTTGAAGCCAGAGCTTATAAAATGACCTGAATTTAAAAGTCCATGTACATCAAGAGTCCAACTTAGATATTTCCAATATTACTAACTGAGAGATACATCAGATCCCGGCATTGTGATGGCATTGACAATGAAGACATTATTGATCGTCATTGTTAATCCGTCCAACCTACAGCAACCTCAAGGTTCCCACATGTGTAGTTCGACACAGAAATTCCAAGTTGCTGTTAGGGATCTAATGTGCCTTCACAGGTTTCATTTTATAGCCTTGTCCACTGTAATCACATGATCTGCCATCAGAAGATTTGAGTAAAGATCTCTTGCACCATAGGAATCGGAAAGCAAAACAAGTAGAGGTTGGAAATCTGAAATAAAAGCAGAAAATGCTGGAGGTACTCAGTAGTAAACTCTGTTCCCACAGATGCTGCATGACCTGCTGAGTACGACATAGGCCGGGTTAAAGCCATATCTGGAATATTATGTGCAGGTCTGGCCTCTCTGATAAACATGTTAAAGGGAGTGCAATGAAGGTTAAAATAAATCATCAATGCTCTTAATGAATGATGAAGCAGACACAAAGGATTGAATGGTATATTCCTGCTTCTACTTCTCTTGTTCCCTTGTAACACAGTTTTCCTAATGCAGTGCCAGAAAAGGTCACCTGCAACTTACATTCATTTCTGATTCACACCATCCACAGTGTGCAGAAACACACCATACCTCTCACTCCAGTTTGTTGTGCCCTAGCCCACGATCCGCTTCCACTGAAAACAGCAGTCTTTCAATCCCAGTCTCCACAATGCCAGTCCCTGATTTACCCCCATACCAGCCTCTTGCCCCGCCTCCTGTCTTGTCAGGCTCCTATGCCCCATGATCTCTACCCCTAATATCAGAATTGGCCTGATTAGGACTGGACTGCTGACACCATAATCCCAGTACCTGACAGGAGTACTTGGCTGTCTTCAATTCCAGAAAACTTGCAACTTCCAGTTACGTGCCCACCTTTCAGGTGAGGGTCAATAAAAGAATGGCTATTAGCACTCAATTACCGCATCCATCCAGCCTTCCCTTTAAAGTGGACTTGAATTTCTGGGCAACGAAATTTCAAAATAAAAGTCCATTTAAATGTGATATATTAACTTCCATTTTAATCTACAGTGAATATTTCTGTCTTTATATTGCTCTCTGAATTAGGTGTAAAGAGTTAATTAAAAATTCTTCCTGTTCGTGAGAATATTTTAATATGATTGGGTGGTCTTCCAACATGGTGACCCAGTTGCTGAATGTCAGGGCTTCTGCAGCAGCCATAGGAAAAGGGGAATGACTTGCCTTGAGTATTGTTAGTTCTCTGTGGGGAACATTGCATAGCAGATGAAATTTAATCCTGATAAGCACAAATTGATTTATTTTGGGAGGTCTAATAAGAGTAGGATGTACATCATGAATGGTAGGGTCCTAAGGAGCATTGAGGTACAGAGTGACCTTAGTGTACATCCCTATAGATCCCTAAAAATGGCATTATAGGAAGATAAGGTGGTAAAAATGGCACAAGTTCTGGTGAATGGGAGTAGTGTAGATGGATGTTTGGTGGTCAGCATGACTTTGGAGCACAAGAGCACAAGAAAATAGGAGTGGGTGTAGACAACCTGATCCCTCATGCCCGCTCCACTTCTGTGCCAGATCTGCATTACCCTCAATCCCCTGACCTTTCAAAAAATTATCTACTTATCATGTTCAGCCTCCACAACTCTCTGGGGCAGAGAATTCCAGAGATCGACCACTCGTTGCAAGAAGAAATGTTTATATATCTCAGTTTTAAACGACTGGCTCATAACGTTGAAACTATGTCTCCTCATTCATGACTCTCCCCCTAGTGGAACATCCATTATGATTAAGGCTCTATTGACTCTTTATTCTAAGTCAATGAGCAGAGTCATTGCATCAACTCTGACCACAGATTCTGGGCCATATAACTCATTGCATTGAATTGTTTGTTCCTTTAGTAAATGTTTTGTAGATAATATTTATGTATATGAAACCTATTCCTCGATTCAGTAGACAGTGAATACTAGCCAACATTTGCAAAGAGAAGAGTATTTACACAATTAAATTTGATTCATTCCTGAACTAATTTATCTAAATAATGGACATAAAAAATATGTTCCAGAAGATGGAGAATGCAAAATTCCACATACAGAAGCAACTGGAGAAAACATGTTGTGTAAATATCCAAACAAATCTGGCAATGATTTTAGCTGTTATTGCATGGTTGAGTCTTAATGTCTCATGAGTCATTTAGTTACTGAAACAATTCTGATGAACAATTGGGAAGATTAACTGAGAAACATCGTAGGAATGCCATCACATCCTGATTCTCCTGCAAGTCACACACCATGTGGACATAGAAATGGATCATCATTTCTTTAACATCACCAGATTAAAATCTACAGATCCCTACCTAACACCAGCATGGAAGAAATTTTATCAGGGGAACTGAAAATAAAAATCTGCAGATGCTAGAAATCTGAAATAAAAACAGAAAATGCTGGAAACACTGAACAGATCAGGCAGCATCTGTGGAAGAAGAAACTCTTCAAGTCAACACTGTTGGAGGTTTCAAGTCAAAGACCCTACGTCAGAACTGGGGAACAGAGCGAACAAGTTGGTTTTAAGTTGCAGAGAAGATGAGGGAGGATGAATAGGACAAAGGGAATACTGCTGATAGGGTTGGACCTGGATTGCTGTGGGAATACATTGTAGAGGTCTTTGGGTCAATAGGTTAATGGTGGGAGTTAGAGACAGAAAAAAATGGAACATAAATTATGAGATTAAAGGCAGTGAAATTATGAGATTAAAGGCAGTGAGAGAAAAAAATCAAGCAGAGGAATGTGAAAATGTGTGAAGTGCAAGACTGGGACATGCCATCAGGTGAGAATGCACTAATGGAGAGGGAAAAATAAGCCAAATTTTTCCTTACTTTATTTTCAGGGATGTTGAGGCTCGTTCTCACTGTCTAAGCAATGATCCAATCAGCAAAGACCATAACTGAGTTTGGAATCTCTTTAGTTCACTTAGCTCAGTTCACGTCTCACTGGAGAGCCCCGTGTTGGCAGCTCAAACAGCGTGTTGAATTTTTCAGCGCCTGTCATGGAGAATGCAAGCATTGAGTAGTAAGGGACAGAACTGGTGGATCTAAAGTGATTTTTAACGTGCATAAAGACACAGCAGTCTGAAAAAATTCACAGGAGTAAGAGAGGTCCACTGAAAAGGATGAAAACAAAACATTTATTTTGACAATGGAACTTAGTCATATTGTGTCTTCTCTATATTTTGCCCTTCATTTAATTGTTTATATGCTCAGCCATGGAATCCAATTTCTGAAAAATGTTTTGAGCATTGCCTCTGAGGAATAACAATCAAACCAGTCATTTTCATAATAACTTTGCTCCACCAAGTTTTGCCTTATTATTATGATCAAAAGGATGCATTGATCATTCACTGTCTGGTATTATCCTCTCCTATAATAATGGGTATCTGTAATTGTATGGTACTCTAGAATGTGAATATACTTGGGACAACAACTCTAAAAACTGGCCTGACCAGTTGAAAGAAGAGAGAAACACACTTCTAGCCTTCTTCAGATTTCTTAAAAGGGTTGTGCTTTATATTAAATAAAAGTATTTTGGCAAATGAACAATGAATCCCCAGCTGTTTTTGATGTAATGGTTTAATTTGCAAATGTTGCAATGAATGGTTATTGTGCAGTGCTTTGTCATTCAAATGCCAACAGTTTTCTCTAACATTTTTTCGTATCTGCAGTGCCCCTTTAAGGTGGTACTCTGAGACGATGAGGCTAAGGGCCAGCTCTGCAGTCGGACAGAACATTGACATTCAGTAATTGTCCAAGTCCTACATGAAGGAATGAAGTTCAATCATTTTCATTTGATGAATTAACAGAAAACAGGCAAAATGGGCTTTGCTGTATAATGTTCTCGACAGGATATTAAATTGGTCAACTTTTACATGAAGTACAGCTTCTTACAAACATGTCTGCAGGCAATTGATATCTGTAGAACCGCAGTGGGCAAAAATGCCAATGGGAGCCTGAAAATAGCCTTTGACTATAACATGTTAGAACACACTGTGAATGGTTTCTATCTTTCACAACTTCTTCAGTGCTTAGTGGAGACAACAAGCCTACCTTTACCGATTCTTTAATGCTACTCAGCAGCTCTACACCATTCACCCTTTTATCTCTTGGATGGTCTTTTTCTATTTACAACGAGGAAAGGATCCTGTTGCAGTGACTACATTCAACGCTTATCATGCTTGACAAGATAAAGCAGGCAACCAAGGTGTTTCGATAGATAGGTGGCAGGACCCTGTCATGTTGTTAAACTAATATTGATAAGTTAGTATGCAGGCAAGCATTTTCAGTCTATGAATATATTGAGGTTCCTGTAACATGTCATGTCACACACCATACACTTTTCCCCATACCTATGAAGCACTGCAAGTACTCTTAAGATATTAATCATAGTTTTGTTTTCTTATGATAACTGGATGGATGGGTTTTCTTCCTTACTGCTATAGATATTTAATAGTGAAAAAAATGGGATTCTATACTAGAGCATGTTTGCCCTGAATGCCCATAATGGATCAGTTAGAAGAAGTAACTGAGTCAAACACACTGAATGACCAAAGTCAATTGGAACATCATCACTTCCAAGTTCCCCTCCCAGCCACACCCGGCCAAGCTGGAATGTATCACCATTCCTTTGTTATGACTGAGTCAGAGTCCTCGGCCTCGCCACCTAAAAGCATTGTGGCAAAACCTTTGCCATTCAATCTGTAATAGTGCAAGAAAGCAGGTACATGGATAGGAAAGGTTTAGAGGGATATAGGCCAAACTCGAACAAATGGGACTAACTTAGGTAGGTATCTTGGTGGGCAAGGACCAGTTTGGCCAAAGAGCCCATTTCCATGCTGTATGACTCTGTGACTAAAGCAGCTCATAGCCACCTTCTCGGGACAAATATAATGGGCATGTAAACTGATCTTACCAGCAATGCATATATCTGAAGAATAATTTTTAAGAACCTATGAAAATGCAAAATGAGAGATCTAACGATTAGCTGGTCAGATATTACTTTATCATAGAATCCCTGCCTTATCACTCAATACTAGCTACACTGTGTTTCTTTTACCTCCTGTAATAAAGTTCAGCCATTACTTTTGATATCTCCATAATCTCATTCGTAGAATCATGAAGTCTCACAGCATAGAAACAGGCCCTTTGACCCACCATATTCATCAAGTACCCACCTATACTAATCACACTCCCCAGCCCTTGGCCTGTAGCCTTCTATGCCTGCGTGCTTCCAATGTTCATCAAAATATGTTTTGAGTGTTCTGAGAGTACCTGCCTCCACCACCTCCTCAGGCTGTGTGATCCAGATTTTAACCAACCTCTTGGTAAAAAAAAATCTACCTCAAATCCCTTCTAAATTTCCTAACTCTCACCTTAAACCTATGCCCCGCCCCCACCCCACCATCCTGACTATAGTCACTTCCTCAAAAAATTCAGTAAACTTCGACAGGACACACCCACTTTAACAAAACTGCCCTGATCATCTCCTCCCTCTCCAAGTTCAGATTAATCCTGTCGCTCAGAAATTTTTTTCCAATATTTTCCCTACCACTGACATTAGGCCAGCACAAAATTACCCAGCTTATCCTTGCTGCCCTTTCAAATAAAGATACCACATTTACTGTCCTCCATTCATCTGGAACCCCACCTGTGGCCAGTGAAGATTTAAACATTTTCTGTTAGCATCCCAGCAGTCTCCTCCCTTGCCTCCCATAGCAGCCTGAGGTACATTTTATCAGGCTCTGGAAATTTATCCAACCTTTAAGCCTGCTAAGACATCTAATACCTTCAATGGCAATTTGTTCAAGAATTTCACCTTCCCCTTCCTGAAATCTCCCGCTACAATGTCCTTCTTCATAGTGAATACAAATGTCTCATTTAATATCTCACCTGTATCCTCCAGCTCCACACACATTTTAGTCCCTAGTGCCCCTACTCCTTCCCTGGTTATTCTCTTCCCCTTATTATACTTATAATGTGCTATAGGATTGTCCTAATCTTGCCTGCCAGTGCCATTTTGTGCCCTTACTTTGCCTTTCTAATTAGTTTCATACTTCTCAACAAGTAATGATCCAGCTTTTAACAAGGTGTTAATATAAGCCCGGATCAGTTAACTTCCAGGGGAACTTGCTTTAGATCTGCACTGTTTTATGTTTTTTTTCCCCTGAGTTAAGTAATGGAAGAACTTTTTGTCAAGTGCAAGAGTTATAAATCTGCATTTGTCAAATTAGCTCATGTTCATTCTTTGCTTACTTATGCCTTTCATGATTTTGAAGACCTTTCTCGTGTTTCTCATCAGCAATCTTTGCTCCACTGAAAGTTAACCCAATCTCCTAAGCATTAATTGGGCATTTGGAGCTTCAATTCATCTTTCTAATGCTCTTCTATCTATTCTTGAGGTAGGGTAACCAAACCTCAGGCTTAATCCATGCTTTGTCTCACCATTTAGCTGAGCAATGTCATTTTAACTTGTTCTGACTTGTCATCCAATGCTATCCAGCTCCATTCCAGTTCCTGATTTCCTTCAATGATAACCACCACACATTGACCAGATGCAGACAAAGTATGATTAATAATCCTGTGCAAATTCTTTCTGCTTTTAGCCAAGAATGAAGACCTTTTCATGCTATTTCTCTGAAATAGGAGGCTCTTGTGCTTTTGTAAAACTAGGCATGCTGTCCTACACATAAGCTCCTTACTGTAAAATAC
>JAUZTB010000098.1:26024606-26035009 GCA_034780895.1 Rhynchobatus australiae | reverse complement strand
GACAATTCCTTTCCTCCCACAGATGCTGCTTGACCCGCTGAGTTCCTCCAGCAGATTGTTTGTTGCTCCAGATTCCAACACCTGCAGTCTCTTGTGTCTCCATTGTGACACAAATTCATTTGTGGGAGCAGGAAGTGGTGCCAAGGGACCTCAGAGACTGTAATCATGATCACCTTCAAGAGAAGAGATAACTCCAAATATGAGAGCCACAGAGGGTCTCTAGGATGCCTGCTACAGTCATCAGCAGGGTCCTTCTCAACCACTAACTCCCAGTGCCCAAGGAACTGCTTGCCGAATTGCTTGATGGAATCCATCCACCTTGAGGCACGATACACATGATCTTCAGTGCATGGCAGTTCCTAGAGAAATGCAGGAAGATGAATCAACCTCCATTCATGGCCTTTTTTGACCCCACAAAAGCCTTTGAACCTATCAACCATGGAAAATCCTGCTCAAATTTGACTGCTCTCATGAATTTATCTCCATTCCATGCCTGTTACATGGTAGTCATGCAAGTCATGATTCTAACCAACAGGTCCAACAGAATTCCAGCTTCAGACCCAATCCCAATGTAGCTTGAGACCAAACAAGGCTACTTCAGTGCTATAACCTTCTTCTTAATCTTTCTCACTGCAATATTGAACTTCACCTCCATCAAACTTCCCGTTGGAGTGGAGATGCTTTACAAGACAAATGTGAAACAGTTCAGTCCCACTCCTCAACCAAAATTAAAGTCACTCCAACCTCAGTTATCATGCTGCAGTACACAGACAATATGTGCACACTCAGAGTCTAAACTCCAAGTTATCATTCACTCATTCACCCAAGCATATCTCAAACCTGACATCTACAAAGCAAAAGTCCTCTACCAACTGCCCCACCACTGCATTCTGACAATAAAGGTCCATATTTTCTAGTGTCCATAGTGGGACACTGTAAAACATGGACCACTTCTCATTTCTCAGAAGCCAGATCTAAATGAGACTACCATCGACAATGAAAATTTATCATCACCTCTATTGAGCCAGTACAGCCATTTGCCATCTGAGAAGAAGAATATTTGAAGACCAAACTCAAACCTGCCACAAAACTCATGGTCTACCTGGCAGTACTCAGTCCTGCTCTCCCATATGCTTCTGAGGCCTGGACCCTTAAAACAAACATTTCAAAGCACCAGAAAAAATACCCCCACTGCCACCTCGGCAAAATCCTCCAAATCCATTGGCAGGATAAGCCAACCAAAGTCAATATCCTCAGCATCAAGGCCCCATTTCCACTCAGTTGGCTCTGATGGGCAAACCACATCATTGAAATGCCTGACACCAGCCTCCAGAAACAGGCAGTCTATTCTGAGTTCCGTTACAGCAGGAGATTACCAGGATGATAGAGGAAACATTCCAAGGAGGCTCTGAAGCTCCTTAAACAAATCTAGTGTCCTCACCCAACTCATGGAACTCCTGGCCTGTGATCATTCAAAGTGGGGAAGGAGCAAGTGAGAGAACATTAGGAACTTCAAGATTCTTCACTGGGAACAGACAGAAGCCCAGTAAAAATGGTGAAAGTGTGCACTATTTCACATGCTACCCCCACCGCCTGCCTGTCCCCTCAAGCACCTCCTGACTCAGCTGTCGCAGAGTCTGGGTCCTGCAATGGTTTCACAGAACCCACTAAGAACCTCCCAGAACTGGAGTGAAAGTGAGTCTTCCTCAACCCTGCTCAAGGGAAACAGGGAGGAGATTTTAAGTTTGCATGATTTAATTTAACACGCCTCCCTTTCTCTCTACATCTCTTTGTCTGCTTCCCTTGTCATTGTCTCTGGTTTGAAGTACTGTTTACTGGTAAGTATGTACAGAAGACACTGGTTGTGGCTTGAGGACGTGGAGTCCACTCGACAAGATCTTTGCCCCATTTTCAGCAAATTTGACAACCTCCAACCTGCCCCAATATGAGCACCGAACCTCACTGTGGAGACAGTGTAATGAATAAGACAAAGGAGGACACATCAGAGGAAGTATCCTGTCCCAAGTTTATGTTTTTTGGGATAGCAACATAGACATCCTTCCCATGAAAAACTAAACAGAACTGTTGGCTTTAGGTTTTCATGGAAATAAAAGATTCAATGGGACAAAAATGGGAAGCTCCCTCAGCCTCTGAGCCCACATTCCTTCTCTAACCATTATCATCAAATCTCAGGAATTTGCTAATTAAGAAAAATTATTGTTTACAAAAGCAGAATGACCACTGCCTACAGCAACCACATTTCAAAAGACAATTCACTGTGTGAAGTGCTTTGAGCCGGGTGCATGTGATAAGATGCCATTTAAAAGCAAATAATGTTCATTAATCAAATACATGTGTATCTACATTACTAAGGGAATGCCATAAGATTAGTGTGCTTTGGAACCACTATAGATCTCAACAGACCTTCAAGCAGGATTCTCTCTTCTCCAGATCTTGATTCATTTTCCATTTGGATAGTATAAGATAAAGGTTGTAGCTGTAAAAGGACTAGACACTTATTCCTTCATACTAATGCTCCATCACAAACAGTGCAGTATTATTGTCACTTACATGCATTGCTGGACATTTAGCCTTCAATTGTTTAATTTGGAATTACTAAAGTGATAGGAGATTCATCTGGACTGGAACATTTCAGTTATAAAGAGAGACTGAATAGGCTGGATTTTTTTGCCCTGGAGCAGTCAGCTGAGAGGTGGCCTGATAGAGGTATATAAAATTACAATGGAGATAGGGTAGATAATTAAAATCTTTTTTCCCATGGAAAGAGCATTTACGAGAATACTGCCAGGGCTTGAGGGTCTGAGTTATAGGAAGAGGTTGGCCAGGCTAGGACTTCATTCACTGGAGTGTAGGAGACTCAAGGGTAAAGGTGTATAAATTATAAGGGGCATGGACAGGATGCACACAGTCTTTTTCCCAAGGAAAGGAAATCAAAAACTAGAGGGCATAAGTTTAAGGTGAGAAGGGAAAGATTTAAAAGGGACCTGAGGGGCAACTTCACACAGAGGGTGGTGTGTATATGGAACAAGCTCCCAGAGGATGTGGCTGAGACAGGTACTATAACAGCATTTAAACGACTCTTGCACAGATACATGGATAAGAAAGGTTTAGAGGGATAAGGCCAAATACAGGCAAATGGAACTAGATAGATGGACATCTTGGTTGGCGTACATGAGTTGAGCCATGGGGGCCTGTTTCCACACTGTATTACTCTATGACTCTATAGTGAGGGCATCTAAAACATGAGAGCAGAGGTGCAGAAAGCTACAGGCCTAATGCAGTAAATGGGATTGGTGTAGATATTTACAAGGGGTGACATCTGTGATTTTAATCTCCTGAAACCAGTCAATGGTTCAAGGTAGGAACAGAGTACAAATAGCAGTTTGATGAACAGGATATTCTCACTTATATAAGAAAAGAAAAACGGAAGGCGAAAACCTCACGTTGTAAACAGTCCACGTTTGTTGGTACATACTGAGACCACAATTTCTTTATCCTTTGTTTCTGAATTGTAATCAGGGTGGCAAACCAATCTGGGCTAAAGATGGACCCAATGATGCCACTTGTCCCATGGTGACAGTAGATCACATTTATCTCAGCCTGATATTTTTTTATAATATTCAGGGTGTCCTTAAGTCTCACGGATAATGACTGTGATACTGTTACTGTGGATGCCATCACCTACTCAGCAATTTTTATATCACTGATTGAAGTCACAGATAGGTCACAGCAGGAAGGGAGGCCATTCAACCCATCAGGTTTGTACTGGCTTTAGCAAGAGCAACCCAGAGGTCCAGCTTTAACAAACTGCCCTGCGACTTTCAATGCCTTATGTACATAAATCCTCAGATATCTCTGTCGTTGTACCTCTTCCAGAGTTGCGTCCTCTGGTTTATATTGTCTCTGAGCAGTCTTCCTACCAAAATGTAACATTTGACATTTTTATGTGTTAAGTTTCATGTGGCATGTGCCTGTCCATTCCATCATTCTATTTGCAATTGTAAATGAGAGTAGTTGACACTAGGTTAGGTGCATGGTATTTAGGACCACCAATCTTGTAAAATGTATCCTTTGCATGGAGCTCCCACAAAGCAAGTGCTGCTCCTGAATTTCCAGCAAGGAATTAAGGTGGATAATCCTGGTAGGCTCTTCCTTTTCTGAAGCTGGATTAATTGCTGGTAACTATACAACCGTTGTTCAGCTAGTTCTTAAGTATTATCTTTGAAATCTGTTTCATTATATGGAACTGAAGTAAGGTTTCATCATTCTTGCTGAATGCTGAAACCACAGTAGTTCATTTCCAATTTCAGAGGGACCTTCAAGTGGTCATTGGCACTCTCACTGTTCATCCCTCATGTCCTCCTTTCTGGCATAGGAACCATGTGACTTTATTCATTTTAAACCTTTTAATTCATCTCAAACCACAACCTCCTCTCATCTAATTTCTAAATTTTGCATTGGGACAGATTTTTCTGGGCACATTGTTTATCTGTGCATCTCTTGAAGCACCATATTTTCCTAGTGCTGAGCTAAAATAAGTGAGCTGGTAGCTGCCCAGGTTGGTTCATCCATTTTAATAAACAATCTTCTTCAATATCACTGCTATCGATAACTCACAATCTCTTCCCTTCTGCCTTCAGTCCTTTTGTCCAATGCTCAAGGTTTATTTGCTGCAAGCTTTTTCCACTACTGTAGGATTTTCTTTCCTCATTTTTGGACAAATCTTTAACTATTATTGTTTGGTGGTTTACTGGTGAGTGTGGGGGCACGGGTGCTGAATTCACTCATGTTTACCCCTGTGAATAACTTTAGTAACTCTCACATGTCAATCTTGGTTAGCATCGATCTGGCTTCTCACTATCTTCCTGGCATTCTTTTTGTTGTTACTGCACAGCATTGAAAGAATTTCTTACATTTATATTTTATCTCTGCAGCGATGTTCCTTTTCTGCTGCTCTAAGGTTGGATTTTAAATGGGATTCTGTGTATTCCTTCATTCTTGCCAGAAAACCCCTTTGTTTAGCAAGAGTTTCCTCTCGTTTTGCCTTTAATCCATTTAGGGTCATGCTTCTTTAGTTGGTGTTTGATAATCTCAGGAGTATGTATTAGCCCATAAGCTCAGCCTAATGCTAATTCACTTGTTGGTTCTTTACTCAAATGGTGTTGAATACCCTCTCTCCAACTGGTTTACTTCATCTGCCCTGAACCTGTTATAGATTCCTGCCTCCATCTAACTATGCCTTAAGTCATAGACGGCAAAATCTTTGTTGGAACATGATTACATGCCATGGAGCTTCTGTAACACAAATAAAAACATTTACATGTTTATGTCAAGCTGCTGATGCTAGCAGATACTGCAATTTGGTTTAAGATATCTGCACTAATAAGGTCACAGTAAAACCAAAAGATTCTGTACCAAAAACACTTCAAGAGCTGAATTCCAGTACAAAAGGTATTTTGTGTGGTCGAAGTACATTGTCTTCAGCACTCTGGCATAACTGGGCAGGCATGGTAGTAAAGCAGTTAAGCGTTACGCTTTACAGCGCCAGCCACCCGGGTTCAAATCCGGCCACTGTCTGTAAGGAGTTTCTACATTCTCACCGTGTCTGTGTGGGTTTCCTCTGGGTGCTTTGGTTTCCTCCCATGTTCCAAAGACGTACAGGTTAGGAAGATGTGGGCAAGCTATGGTGGCGCTGGAAGCGTGGCGACACTTGCGGGCTGCCCCCAGAACACTACACAAAAAGATGTATTTCACTGTGTGTATTGATGTACATGTGACTAATAAAGAGATTTACATCTGGATAAACAACTCCATTCCTTCATCTCCTGATCCAAATATTTTGTTTTAATCTTTTTGTTCTTTTCAAAGATATGACCCACCCCTGCTGGTACCTCAGCCCATCACCCACAGACTCGATTATTGCAATGTTCCCTTTGATAGTCCTCTCTCAGTCTTAAACTTCAGTTTATCCAAAGCTGTGTTCCCTGTAATCTTATCCCCCATCAGCCTGGCTTTCTCATCCTTTCAGCTTTCAATATTCTGCAAAACCTCTCAATTTATAATACCCCAACTTGTAATTACACCCTTGCACGACAAAATCTCATTCCTTTTTTTGTAATCTTCTCCAGCCAACAACCCAATTTCCACAACATTTTCCATCCTCCTGATTCACACACTTGCAACACACTTGCAAACTGATTCATCTTCCTGATTCTCTTTATTCCAACCATTTGCCCATCACACCTTCAGTCAGAGTTCAAACATTTTAAGTGGGTTTCAAAAAATCCTTGGCTTCTCTCTCTCTCTCCTTAGTTTTCATAAAGCCTTCACCTTTGACCCAGATTTTGGTCCGATCTCATCACCACCTCCTACCATCTAAACTCGCTTTCTTTAGACTAGTATTGACAGTCTGGTTGCAGTTCCACAGAGAATTTTTCTACATTAAGGTCACTTTATAGTGATTTATTTCTAGTGAATCTTCTTTGAAACTGATAACAGTTTTCACCTCACAAGTAATTATAAAAAAAAAGTACCATCCTGAGAAATACTGAAAAAATTCCGAAAATTATCTGTTAATTGAAGGCCAACAACTTTGTGAATAAGGGAGCAGAAATGTGTGAAGATTTAAACTTTAATCATTCAGCTGGTTTGCAGTTATGAACTGTCCTTCTAAGTTCAGTCTCTGGCTCAGTGTTAAAATCCTTCTAATTAACTGAGTGACATATTCAGGTTTGGAAAGGTCTCTACACCACCAATGTGCAGAGTACAGAATGAGTGCAGTCCTGTCATCACCTACACGGCTGCTAATCAACAAGCATCTGTTTTCTGTTTTCATTTACAAGAGGGTCCAGCTTCATCTATATTGGTTTCATATGTTGCAGTAAACAGATTCTTAAACACAGTCAGTAAGAAATTGGGATCATTAGCGCCAATCTTTGGGCATCACAAGAACTCCTAAATGGCATCTGCAATACACTTATGGGGTGAATTGTGCTGGACACCATATTGGTTCAAGTAGTTAAAGCCACGAGCCCATGCTGTGACAATCCATTGGAAACATGCAAAACAGGTAGTTCACAATGACAGTGGGTATGGAACACTGGTTGATGTCAACAAGTGTCATTATAGAGCTCTGTACCTCAGCTGATGTCCTCTCTTAACCTTTCCACCTGAACATGTTTTCTGTGGCAGGTAGGCTCCTCCCCCTCACTCCCAACTACCACTAACTCCAGTTTATTATTGTCATATGTACTGAGGTACAGTGAAAAACTTGTCTTGCATATCTTCCAAACAGATCAACTCATTACAACAGTGCTTGAGGTAACACAAGGTAAAACAATAACAGAATGCAAAATAAAGTGTTACAGTTACAGAGAAAATGTAGTGCAGGCAGACAATAAGGTGCAAGGCCACAATGAGGTAGATTGTGAGATCAAGAGTCCATCTTATCATACTAGGGGACTGTTCAATAGTCTTATAACAGTGGATAGAAGCTGTCCTTCAGTCTGAAGATATGTGCTTTCAGGTTTATGTATCTTCTGCCCAATGGGAGGGGAGAGAAGAGAGAATGTCTGGGGTCTTTGATTATGCTGGCTGTTTTACTGAGGCAGCGAGAAGTGTAGACAAAGCCCATGGAGGAGAGGCTGGTTTCCGTGATGCGCTGAGCTGTGTAAAATAAGATATTTATTCATTAGTCACGTGTACATCGAAACACACAGTGAAATACATCTTCTTGTGTTACTGAGAAAGTGCTGGTGCCAACATTGCATGCCCACAACTCTTAACCTGTATGTCTTTGGAACATGGGTGAAAACCGGAGCACCCGGAGGAGACCCATGCAGACACGGGGAGAACGCACAAACTCCTTATAGACAGCGGTAGGAATTGAACACTGGTCACTGGTGCTGTAATAGCATTATGCTAACTGCTACACTCCACAACTCTCTGCAGTTTCGAGGTCACAGGCAGACCAGTTGCCAAGACTTGAGGCGTCCAGATAGGATGCTTTCTATGGTGCATCGATAAAAATTGGTGAGTGTCAAAGGGGACATGCCTAATTTCTTTAGCCTCCTGAGGAAATAGAGGCACTGGTGAGCTTTCTTGACTGTGGTTGGACCAGGACAGGCTATTGGTAATGTTCACTCCTAATAATTGAAGCTCTGAACCCTCTCCACCTCAGCGCCATTGAAGTAAACAGGAGCATGTGCACTGCCCCACTTCCTGAAGTCAATGACCAGCTCTTTATGTTTTGCTGACATTGAAGGAAAGGTTGTTGTCATGACACCATGACATTAGGCTCTCCATCTCCTGCCTATACTCCAACTCATCGCTATTGGAGATACGGCCCACAATGGTGGTATCATCTGCAAACTTGCAGATGGAGCTAGAGCAGAATGTGGCCACACTGTCTTGAGTGAATAGGGAAAAGAGTAGGGGGCTGAGATCACAGCCTTGTAGGACACCAGTGTTGAGAATAATCATAGCAGAGGTGTTGCTGCCAGTCCTCAATGATTGCATCTGTTGGTCAAGAAGTCAAGGATCCAGTTGCAAAGGGAGGTGTTGAGCCCCAGGTTCAGAAGTTTGGAGATGAGTTTGCCTGGAATTGTAAAATTGAAGGCAGAGCAGTAGTCAATAAACAATAGTCTAACGTAGGTGTCTCTCCTGTCCAGATGCTCCAGAGATGAGGGTAGGGCCAGGGAGATGGTGTTTGCCGCAGACCTGTTTCAGTGGTAGGTGAATTGCTGTGAGTCGAGGTTGTCTGGGAAGCTGGAGTTAATGTGTGCCATGACAAGCCTCTCAAATCACTTCATGATGGTGGATGTAAAAGGATCGCCTGTTTCTTTGAGGCTAGTTGCTTGTTGGTTTCTTTGTTACAATCCCACAGGTATTCAGAATGTTATACAGTGGCTTCAAGTTGCAAAAGAGATGCTGAAGGAATTTTTCTATCTTCAACATTCTGCACAATCTCATTACTTGCAAACAGGGATACACAAGTAGGTATTTCCCTTGTGTACAACATAAATGGAAGAATGAGCAAAGGCCTTACAGGACAGAGCAATCATCCCATATTGTGTACAAAAGTCAATTAATCACCTCTTGTGTCCATCCTCCTGTACATCTTCCATGTTCCTTTGCCTCTCTTTATGCTCCTTTCACTGTTCCCTGGACTTGCTGTGTAGGAGATTGCTGATGAGTGCGGAGGAAAACTTTGAGCAATTCTACACTTATAAAGCCCGAGTCTTGACTGCTTAATCTCAGGGGGGTGGTAGCAGTCAGGCCTGGCTGGTTGAACAAGGGAACAGGAGGAGTACTGGCTGGGTGGGAGGGGTAGGAAGGTGACAATAGTTGGCTCATATTCCATAGAATCCAGTCACAGTGCTCCTCCTCCCCGAGTTGATTACTTTTAAGCAGGAGTTAAATTCATTAATATATATTGCTAACATATCTATTCTGCTCATTTAAAGGATACTGGAAATCTTTCAAATAAGCTGGCAATCTGTCTGCGATGTAAAGAATGGACATGGAATAATTGCCTATCACGTAGGGGCAGCACAGTGGGACAGCTCGGAGAGCTGCAACCTCACAGTTCCAGTGCCACAGGTTCAATCCCGTCAGTGTGGCCTTTTCATATTCCCACTGCGACTACCTGGGTTTCCTCAGATTTCCTTCCACATCCCAAAGTCATGCGGGTTGAGAGGTTAATTGGCCACTGTAAATTGCATAGGTGAGTGAGAGAATCTAAGGGGAATTGATAGGGATATGGAGGGAATAAAATGAGATTAGTGTCGGATTGGTGTAAATGGGTGGTTGATGGCTGGCACGGATTCCACGTAGGTTGAAGGACATATTTCTTTGCTGTTAGATTCTATGACTCTACAACATTTTCTTGGACATTTTGATGGCCTTTCTATGTAGTTCCCACCCGCTCCAAATAACTCCCAGCTTCAAGAACATCTCCAAGATGCACAAAGCCTAACCAGTAGAGGTACGGAGCTCCTGGCTAATAAGCACACTAAGGGCATATGCTTTATAATATGCATTTCCTATTCAACTGGTGTCATCATTTCTACAGCTCATTGTGACATGTGTAAAGATGAACCTTAAAGGATAACTTAACATAAAGGACACAAGATAACAGATCTTATGTGATTTTTCTTTAGTGTTCTGCAAGTCAGATATGACCACTTTTCTTTCATTTTGTTCTCTCTAATTTTCTCCCCTCATGGTACAGGTGCTATGTCTGGCTGGGCAAATCAAAAAATTAACTGCAGATGCTGGAAATCTGAAACAAAAACAGAATACACAGAACCTCATCTGACAAAGGGTCTCAACCTGAAATGTTAACTCTGTTTTTCTTTCCCTAGACAAGTCTGACCTGTTAT
>JAUZTB010000098.1:25997963-26010520 GCA_034780895.1 Rhynchobatus australiae | reverse complement strand
ATTAAAGACAATTGGAGACACAAAGACAGAAAGACATTAATGACATTGGACCCGCATTAAAAGAGACTCGAATAAATAAAAAAAAGCTTAAAATGAACATACTGATGCCTCAGTCTTCAGACACGTAAAGTGCTGGTACATTTTTGTACGCCTGGCATCCTTTAGTGTTAGAGGGAGGGATGGAGGGATGGGGGGCAGCATTTTGGGGGAGTTCATAGTTCTGATGGCTTGTGGGAAAAAGCTATTGCACAATCTGTTAGTTCTTGCACAGATGCACCGGAGCCTTCTTCTGGATGGCAAGGGTGCAAAACGGTGGTGGGAGGGGTGAGAAGGGTCAGACATTATGTGTTGCTTTTCTGACACAACAGTCCGTATATATGTCTGCGATAGAGGGTAGAGAGACACCTACAATCTTCTCCGCAGCTCTCACTATTCACTGCAGGGACTTTCGTCCAGCAGCTGAACAGCTCCTATACCAGATGGTGATGCAGTGTGTCAGGATACTCTCAATGGGTCCTCTATAAAATGTCTTCATGATGGATGGAGGGGAGTTCACTTTCCTCAATCTCCACAGTAAGTAGAGGGGTTTCTGGGCTTTCTTAATGAGGGCCATGGTGTTGATGGTGTGGTGTTCTCCTCCCCAACCCACCACTACTTTATTAGTTTTATTTAGGATCTGCCATTCTATATTCTACCATTATTCAGTTTAAATTGCTTTACAATGGCTGCCTTTTGTTTTCCATATTAGACTCTCCTGTTCCTTCAAGATACTACTCAACTTTTCTGAACTATTCCATTTATTCTGAAATCAATGCCTTATCACTGAAACAGAAATATTATTTCAGTTTCTCTCTACAGGCTTGACCACCTGAGCACTTCCAGTACATTTTTATTATATATCAGATTTCCAGCATCTGCAGGACTTTGCATTGGTAAGGACCGCTGCTGGATTCTGCCAACATTCGTAAGTTCATTGGGAGCTCAGAGTAACTCCAGAAAATTTCAAGAATATATTTATTTACTTTGTGGTAAAGGAATGATGGGATAAGCAGAGTAACAGAGGCTTTGGCACCATTTGGGATCGGGAGTTGGGGCAAGGTATCACAATGTTGATCGAGAGTAAACTCACAGAGAACCCAAATGCAGCACACTGATACAAGACTGGAGCCAGGATACTTCCTCAGGACAAACACAGGCAGTAACTGGAAGGAATCTTGCCTCGGAGATCTGAGGAGGAATCCCAACACAAACTGGATCTTCACAAAGGAATAGAGAACACAGGACTGCTCTAGAGTAACCCACTCTAAGCAACTGGAACCAAAGTATATCCAAAGGTAGACCAATACTCTGGCAACTAGTGCTAGAGAAACACAGGTACTTATGCTAGGCCCCCTGATGGGGCTCAGGTGTGTGTCATTATGTAATCAGTCTAGCATGGAATCCATGTGCTGGACAACAAGGCATTAAAGGAGCCAAATTGAGGGCCAGAACCATGACAATTTTCTCTACAGCTAGGTGTGACTGCCATGACCAATAAAATTACCATATCCTGCAATGTTGGAGATCCAGGCTCATGTGCAGGAATTTTACTTACTGTTTTTTTTGGCATAAATGTCTAGGTACCAGATCATTTGGCAAAACAGGTCAATAGTGACCTCCCACACCAGTTCTGATCTTTCCCATCACTGAAGTTTCTTCCAAATGACATCATTGTCTGTACTCCCAGGCAGTTTTTCTGGTTTACTGAGTTTCCTAACCCATTCCTTTTCAGGTGACTTCAATAGAAATTCAATAAAGTTCCCATTCAACATGGCAGTGGGGTGGTTAAGTACCAAATAGTAAATCCTTAAACATTGCAGTAATAGTCCTCAAGATAGGTCAAATCAAACCAGAGCATGCAGTGGAATTTAAATTCCACTAAAAATAGTGGAATTGCACTCAAGACTTCAGTATATTAAGCTGCAGTTTGGATCAATCTCATACCATGAAACTCTTCACCCAAGTCATGGCAGGAAGTACAAGTCATAAATGGTACCCAAATAGATAATTGGCTTTTTCCAAATACAGTGTACATTCTGAATAGAATAAAAATAGATCACATTCCCATTGGTCTGACCTGAAATCAAAGCAGTAACCAGCCATTAAGAGTCAGTAGTTACTAAAATAGAAATAAGATATTACTTGTAATTACCATGTAACACGATACATTATTGATCAAGGGCAAGCTGTTTGCATCAGGCACAGATAAGTATAATGAAAAACCATGAAGTGTGCACTACATGGTACGGAACTACACACAAGATCCTTTCCATGTGCAGTTAGAAGAACCTGGATTGCAGCTACAATTAGTTTCAACATACTTGGAAGAGAAAAATTGGCTTCAAACTTGGTTAACTGGAATCTTACTTCTGAAGAAATTGTTTGGAATTCAAGCAGAGAACACAATCAAATCTAATTCTGATACTCTGACAAGTCTGATACTCTTAGTCTCAGAGCAACACAGATGATAAATTCCATAAAATCTAGCTGCCTGCAGAGAAAAAAATTAACCTATAAAAAAAAGTCTAAACCCAGAAATTAATAAAATGCCTGTATTTTTAAAAAATGTCAGAGGGCAAGGATTAGCAGCCTGCATTTTAGGTTTGCCTCTCTGGAGACACTAGCATTGGTTCAGTCACTTTGTTCCTACAGGAACAATCAGTAAATTCACCTATAGTTTGCATTTATTATGCCATTCCAAGGTCTTTCACGTTTAGAAAAGACACAAGGGCAGGCCTTGCAGGACAAGTACATTCAGGGAGCATTTAGAAAAGGTACACATTATGGTTTAGGAAGGAAATTCAGGAGTCCCACAGGCACAAATGTAGTATTTAAAAGAGTTAGAGGCCAGAATTGGGTAGCTTCAAGAACTTTTATTAACCAAACCAATGCAAGGACAAAGATTAAAATGTGGGATTGCCATTGTTGGCTTGGATGCAAGGCAGGCATGGAGCACCAGAAAAGCAGGCAATCCTACACACAAGGCACAGCATTAGAAACATAATAGTGACCAGGCTTTGCAACATAGGGCCTCTGCTGGAAGTAAATAGTGGTGGATGTTGTTGAGTTAAAACTGCCAAATTAACCTTTTGGTGGTGGAAATATATTAGCAGAAAATGTTCAAGATGCTGCTGTTCAAGCAACTGCATTGGTACAAAACCTTCAAGTTAGTCAATGAAGCTAAAACACTGGTGTGGCTGGGGAAGCCAATTTCAGAGTTGCATTTACACCAAGTGAAACTGTTAGAGATTATAGAGAGCAAAGGCTAGATGGGCTCTGAAATCACATGTTGTAACCTAATACCTTCAGATCTCACTCTGAATATAACCCACGTTGAACTGAGCATTATATATTTCTACTTGCAAATAGTGAACAGAAGCATAGTACTGATATTCAGGAAAATAATTAACAACAAAGACACTGCTTCTAACTCCTGTGCAGGACAAAGCAGAAACTATATAGGCTAATGAAAATGCTGGATCACAGCACTTGGCTTTCTAATCCAATTTCAAAAGCCTTCTCAAACCATAAATGTCTCACAAGTCATTTTAAACAAGCAGTTTCCATATAGCAATTACAATCCACTGTGTATTAAACCCTCTCAGCTGCATAAACTTTTTGTGGAGTCAGGTTTGCCCAATACCTTAATGCATTCCCCATGTATCATGAAATTTAATTATGATAATTTGCAATTTTTATATTTCAACTTACCTGTAATGAGAATTACTATCACTGAAAGTATTGGTGATTTGTTGCTATTGTAAGCAATGGCAGGAAAAGGAAATTGATATGAACTAATTAAGCCATAATTCAAAGTTGGGGCGGGGTGGAAGAAGAGGATGGGGGAGGATGGGGGACTGCACAATATTAAATTCCTGATGGTATTGTGTCCAACTAAAGTGTCAGATCATGCAGCTGTCTGGTTTTCTTGGGGTGCAGGTTAGAACCCTAATGTTCAACAAGTATTTAATCTTCACATTGCCTATCCATGTAACTATCCCATCAAATCTCATTTTTGTTTCAACTACATGTTTTCAACAAGCAAATTGCTATTAGGGTGGGGCATGCAAAATAAAGGGATGCAGTTTGTAGAAACATTTCTTACTTTTAAGGCAGCACGTGGAACCTGGGTGTTTGGCAACCAGCCTCCTGTTATGGCTACAGCCACCACCCCCATAATGAAAATCCAAGTCTACGTAGCAAACAAATGTGTCAATCTCACTCCATAACAAGTGCTCAATTGGACCACTCTGCACCCACATGCATAATAAAACCAGGATGCCTTTTATCAGAATTAGAGAAAAAATATATTTCATCTTTTCAATCAACTGGAACAGGAAACATACAAAGAGCAGGAGGGCACACAAGTACATATCAGTTTCTCCACTTCTACTAGCTCAAGAAATCCATTTTCATCTTGCACCCTCCCTGAGCTATGCAAAATGTTTCTAGAAACAATTTCATTTTTATACAAAGTGTGCAAATGAGAAACTTGTAGTGAGGCATGCCAGAACTCTAGTATAGAATATATTAAAATTAGAGGTCCCTTGTTCAACCTAGAGTCTTCTTTCAAATGACAGCTTCTCAAGTTCATGATTGTCTTTTCACATAAAGTGCACTTGTCCGACAGAATAGAACCGTGAGCGGCTCAAGCTGAAACTCAGTCATACAAACTCCAGCTTTCCATGCCCACTGTACATCCCCCAGTGAACCAGGGAGAGAAGCCTGTCATTACTGAGGTCAGAGTGCCTGATCTTATCACAGGTCATACAACAGTTCTCATGTCCAGTTACAGGCACCATGCACTCCAAGTCCAACTTGGCCATCTGCCCCTTTTTGGAGTGATGCCCATGGAAGCTATAATGCAAACGAGACAGCATCTGCTGCCGTTGGTCCTGAAGTCTCTTATTCTCACTGCGGAGCATCCGCAGGGCCAGCATGATCAGCAGCACCAAAATCAGGCCGCCAGCTATGGGCACTGCAATAACTGCAGCTCTGAACCAGAGTTCCTTGGAGGAATTGAGTTCTTGGACCCTGGTGATCAGGCTCTTGCTACTGGAGTCGTGATGATATCGATTTCCCTGATCTGGGAAGGGTGGGGGAAGAAAAAAGGCAAGTGAGCAAAACTGGTAAGTGTGCGAGCAGCAAGAACATGATCCTAACAAGACAAAATTTATCAATATTCAAAGTCTAACTACACAGGTTATTGAATGGCAATTAAAAAGTTTAATGAGTGTAAAGCATTTAAAAATTTACACTTCCTACTAACTGCTGGTATTAAAACTTTCAAAAACTTTAGCTCAGTTTGCTGCCCCAGAAAGACGAAGTACTTAACACGGAAAACCTTTTACTAGTCTGCTAATGTTAGTAGAGACATACAATACCCTACACTTCTGAAGATCCAGTTCGAATCTACCCACCCCCACCCCATGTCTTTAATTACATTAACAAAATCAATACCAGCCATCCAAAGTCTTGGCTGTCATCACCTTATGGATCAGGAAAGGGAGAGCTTTCTTACCAGAGATCTCACTCCGAGGATGTGAAAGAACATCTTGAAGCCCCCTATAATTGCACATGTCATCATAACAGCACTCCAACATGGGCCAGACCCCTGTGCGGTTCTGCGGTCCTTTTGCATGGCATACGTTAACTGAAGTTGAAATTGTGTCTAAGCACCCATGAGTTAAAGGAGAGTTTGTATTCTGTGGGTCCAGTAATCTTGAAAAACATGCCAATAGTTCCGATTTGCACATGTAACCCGTTGCCACACAATTAGGGGCATCACAGTAGCATCTAATTTCACCTGAAAAAGAAGCAAAGATTGATGACCAGTGATTAAAAGAAGTTGCAGCAGTTTTTACTAAATGCAGAGTACTGAAACTTGCTTATTTTCTTTTCCTTGTGTGCAATGATAATAATTGCCAGTTTACTCCAAGTGCCCGAGAGGTCCACAATTAATCTAGTTTCCCCTGCAACTTACAGTAAGAACTGGGAGCCACAAGCCTGCATTCATATTTGAACATTTGTAGTCCCAGTAAAATCTTGTGATTGGTCTTAAATTTGCTGCCCAGTGAGATGACAGGGCACCCCTCACCCCACCACTACAAACAGCCCAGTCCTTTCACTGGAAGGAAAGAAGAACTCATTGCACTAATGAGCACAAACTGGCTATTTTTAAACTGAAAAGTAAACAGGTATAAAAAGGACAAAAAAGCTTCCTTTAAACCACTGTGCAAATGCCTTTTAAGAAGCCTTACAAAATAGGAGCCGTGCAGCTTATAATTAGTGGTTTGTTTGTAAAAGACTGGCCCTTTCAACCGAAGTGGAAACTCACAATAGGTGAAATATATCAAGAGCATAAGTGTCTCCTGGATTTACCGAAGCGGACTTCTGATCGTGGGGTGGAGGGAGCGGAGAATTAGCTTCTCCCCGGCCACAAGTAGCTCCAAAAAAAATGCACGTGCATTTCTCTTAAAAATCTTTAATAGTTTCCGCTGCTAAGAAGTTACTTAAAAATATACAGTACTAGTTCTATGTAACAGGGAGTCTCGCCGCATTCGCCCGAAAGCGATCAAATTTCAACCAGCTTCCACTTCATTGCTAAAGACCCCGAGGAGTCACTGCTTCCAACAACTCGGGTCTAATGGAAGGTAAAGGATCGACTGTGTAAAATTACTAATGTGGACACAATTAGTTACGGTATGGTCCAAGCTACCGCTCTTTAAAGACAAGGTACAGAGACGAGAGTCTCTGCATCGAGACTAACAGTAGTTTGCAGCCCTCACTTTAAAGTCTACAAATGTTGTAAACATAACCCTCAAAGCCTGGTATTCAGCAAAACAAACTCTTCCAGCTCGGAGCCAGCCATTCATTCTCTATTCTTGCTGCAGATCGTTTTGAATTATTACATTTTACGAGGCTGCACTCTGCCAAAATGGCTGCAGGAGCCACTTTAAAAAAAAGACTTTTGATGTGAATTGGTAGGAGTGAAGTCTGTGATCCCCCTAATCATATCATTATCAGCCACATAGTTTCGGTATCGGTGACTTCACATCAGTCTGAATCACTCCCAGCCCTTTGCTTTGATGGGGCCAGAAAGCCCAGCTGCTGACGACAGGGCTCTTATTTGGGTTAATTACACGTTTCCACCTAAATAAATGTAACAATTATGTTGCTCATCTTAACCTCCAGCGTTGATTAGCACGTTCTAACTAAACATCAAAAGAACAGAGCGACCATGAAGACACCAGCGAAAGAGCTGTTGTAAACAAAATAATACTGGAACTTTTTTCATACTCTTACTGTAGAGTTTATTCAAACACTTAAAAACAAGCTCTCTTTAGGGGAGGGGAAGCAATCATTCTTCCACAGAGAAGCCAAGAATCAAAGTGATGCACTTTCAAAAAGAAGTCCTTGCCTTTTAAAAGCCGCTTAGGGGTTATGCTACAACCTTTTAAGACGGCACCGTTCTCTTACACAGAATAGCCTTTAATGAATTTCTGCACGCTAACAAAAACATTTTGACAACCGCTTGCCCCTTAGGTCTACTTACATCAATGGAGGGCAATGAACTGCCAAGAGATTGATACACTTAATGGAAATCACCGGATTTGTATTAAAAATAATGGCGAGACAGAAATGAAGAGGCGGGGCGGCTAGAATTATCTTTTACCTTGACCAAGAAAGGTTGATCTTATTATACGTTTACCCAGATTAATGAGTTTTAAGTTCTGCAAGAACAAAAGACCGAGGAGCAACCAGAGGCGTAAAGACCGGTGGATAAAGATATATACACCAGCCCCAGGACTGGGATTCACCACCACCCCGCTGCAAAGCCGCCCCTTGCCGGGAGGAGGAAAGAAGATTTGGGCTTAACACCAATCTGCGTGGATCTGACCCTGGCCCTTAACCCAGGGGGCATTGGGTGGCCCGGCACCCCGTGGGGTACAGCTCCCACTCCCACCCCGAGGGGCATTGGGTGGCATTGTACTGGGTTACCTTACACCCTGCGCGGAGCATCCCCTACCCCGGAGGCATCACACTGAGTCGCCCGGTACCGGCTCCAGGAGTTCCCTCACCTTTGGTCAACAGGATCGCCATCGCGCACAGTTCCAGCTGCAGCCAAAGCGAGATGAGATTCGGATGGCGATCCATTTAAATTACGCTGAAAAGAGAGAGAAAGCGAGCGAAGCTAGTGGCCGCGATCCCCTCCTGCCAGAAGTGGTCTCCCCTGCCGGTTCCTCGCCCTCTCCGGTCGACCTGCACGGATCCGTGGCCGAACTCGCTGCCCTCTCTGCTCGGCTGCTTCCAACACCAGCTCCCCGCAGAGCGGTGGGGGTGGCGGCAGGAGTAACAGCCGGCCAGCCTCGGTGCTGTGCTCAAACTCACTCCACCACAGGTAAGTCGGAGCCTTTTAACAGCGCTGGCGGCAACTCCCGTAAGCCTCGCTCCAACACGATCCCTGTGACGCTCAATCTTCCCTGCGCCACTCTGCCGTCGTCCCAACTCAAAGACCATCGCCCTTGATTGACATCCCTTCCATCCCCTTCCCACGCCTACTCTGCGCATGGAACCAATCAGAACCTCCAAGCCCGCCCAGTGCTGAGGGTCGATTGGCAGTTCGCTGCATCTGACAACCTTCTGGAGTTGATTGACAAGGCAAGAGGTTGTCGCTGCTGCATCCCGCCCCTTAAGCCTCCCCTGATTGGTTGTTGTCGTTTCCGAGGTAACGTTGCTGTTGAAGACCAGCTATCAAATGGATACCCGGGTATGTCAATCACCGCTATCCTCAGGTCCATTGATGCTGCAGTCTAGTCTTGGGAAATTTCCAATATTAAAGCAAGCAGTGCACAAGTTGGATTTTCCTTTCCTTTATCTAACTTCTTAGCCCGCACGCGTTCATTTTAATGTCGAGAAAAAGAAAAGGAATTTTTTAAAAAATTTCAATGAGCTCCCCTGCATGTGCTGAAATTTACACTGGTTTAAGACTAGGAATTGTAATAAAAATAAATGTTCTTTGTCCCACGGAACACACACGCCTATTGCTAAAGTAATTATTTTTTTAATCATTCCACTTTAAAACTACTTGATGTAAATTGGATAAAGCCTTAATGGATACTGATTCATCTAACAGTGAATTTGAGAGGATAAAATGACGGATGTGACGGTTGTACGGTGTTTCTTTAAAGCTGAAAATCCGACGTAGAGCTTAATGTTGGAAACACCCAGCATGTCAGGCAGCATCTGTGGCAAAATTACTTATGTTCTGTACATTTTTTATTGTAACAATTAACGGGACAAAAGTAACTCTAATGTTGTACAATATTTTTGACTGCCACATTTGGATGCAGGATGTACTTTGCGGAAGAACTGGGGGATTGGTTGTGTTTGAATAACTCCTCTCTACACATCATTGTCTTCCGATAGCAAATGTTCCAGGAGGCAGTTGCTGGGCATATCAGAAATCTACCGTGTGTACGGGGAATGGATTTCACGTCAAGCTTGGAAGGCAAAGAGAGCGTGTGTTTGTGTCTAAAAGAGGAGAGGCTGCAGACAGTTAAGTTAAATTAGCAATCAAAAGGCACCCGGCGCCACCGAGACGACAGAGGGAGCGACTGACAGTCAATTATCAGCCCCCAAACAATACGATGCAAACACCGTCGTTTGTGATCAGTATCAAACCAGTGGAATATTGTCAGTGATATGTTAATTACTTTGTTGGTTATACGGTCTGAGACCATCAAAAGGCAGCGCTCTCAGACCCATTGCATTTGATATCTCCACTTTGAAATGAAACAATAGAGCAAAGCGTTTAATGAAATGTCCGTGACATTTAGCCGATTCGTATAAAACGTCCCACACACCCAAAAAATTACATTCACAAATTTCTGCCTTTTACTTTCCCCGCCTCCACCCCTCCCACCAAAAACAGAAAAAAACAATTCAGGTGCCTGCTGAGAAACCTCATAAAATGTTACCTTTTGCTCGCGCTACTGAAGGACTTCCCGGAGCGCTGGATGAATTTCTGAATTATTTGATGGCACAATTAATGTGAAGATTGTATTTGCTGTATATATATTTTACGAATAAAGTAACATTTTTGAAATAAAAATGTTCAGAATTGATAAGATTCCACTAAACTGCATTTTGTTCAGAATTGTGGTTCAGGGTTCTCAGAAAATATTACCATTTTTTATACCCTGTCAAACATAATATTCACAAACCCCACAATATGGCAAGGCCTCCCCACTCAAAGTGAGTGGGTTAACCCTTGAAACCCAAACTAACAGCGATTGCAGTTGTAATTATTAGCAGAATGATGCATGTATATAATCCACAGAAAATTCAAATGTTAAGGGTTTTGACATAAGACGGAACGTTAACTTTGGCTCTCTCCACAGATGCCGCCTGACTTGAGTATTGATCCTACGTTTCATAAAATAAGGAGTAAGACTTTATCCGAGCAAAAAAGGTGCTTTTGTTTAAACTTTTACTGAACTACGTACCCTTCCCAAAGATGAATAGATAATCCAACTACCAGCAGTTATGATATAACTAGTATTGATTTCTAATTATAATCACTGAAGCACTTTACGGTCTCGGGGAACTACGGCCGAGAGCTCGGAGTTTATGTACACCTTTCTACTTCACTGATCTAGTGGTACATAATGTACAAGAAGACTGTGAAATAACTTTAATTTCATTTGTAGTGGATAAAAGTAATTATCCGATTTGTGGCATAAGGGTGTTAAATGAAATGTTCCTGTCTAAGTAACGTGACTGTATTTGAGTTTAAAATGGTCTCGCATGCCTCCTGCGTTGGGAGCTGGTCTGGGAATGTGCTATATTTTGCATAGAGTCGAGATTGTGTCCGTTGATGAGACGATAGAGATACTCGAACAATGAAGTGAGAAAGGCGCTCGGTCTCAGGGATGCCTAAGGGGAATGCAGCAACTGGATAGGCAGCAATTATTTTAATTGTAGGTAATGACGTTCAGGCGCCAGTTGAGTATCTGTTTTGCATCAAGCCCCAGAGACCCTCGAACCAGTAATGTTGCCGTGTCACGGTGTCGCTTAAAAAATCATTAGGCAATATTCCCCAAATTAATTATTCATTCATTAAACTGGAGCCAGGACGCGGGGCTGTAAAGAAGCGAAGATCTGTGAAATTAGTCCAACAGATCTCTGATTTTCATCTATTTTTCTTTAAAAATGCATGTCTAGATATTAAACTGATAATTTATTTTTGTAGCTACAGTGAATGCGTTTTTTTACATTTTCTTTCTCCTTACGTTAAAAATTATCATACACTGCAGAATGAATAATAAGAATAATTACTGGAACTATAACATAGGTTAGATTCAGATTATAGGGCCCGGGTAAATACAGGTATGGTTTCCGGACCATAAGAAGAATGATCTTAAAACGATCATTTTTTTTAGGTAGAACTTATTAGGTGTAAACGACATTTCAAGGATACTCCTATTTACCGTTTGGCACTTTTCCACTTGCGTTCTCTCTCAACTTCAGACTGGACCCACCTGCGATCGAGTAATTGGTGGATTAGAACGGCTTTTCCTTTGTTATTTAAACAATATTACTCTCCGCATTGCACTGTTTAAAGCAATAACATTCCCAGATATTTATAAAAAAGCATTAGTGGTGTGAAGTATATTTAACAAGAACACTCTCAGGTGTTAATATTTTGCTTCAAGACACCAACACACCTTGGATTTAAGGCGACATTAATAGTGTGAGGCTGTAAATTCCTGAAGGGAGTGTGTAATCCAGTGCATGATTAAGGCGTCCATAGTGACTTCACCCAGGTGAAGACCTCCCTGTGGTTGGACAACGTCGCCGTCTTCTACTCAGACCCAAGGTCAGTTCGCAGACTGATTAGCAACTTCGACCAGTTTGAGTTGGCATCGGGTGAGAATGAACCGCGCGAAGAGCGAGGCCATGCTCTTCGGCAACTGGCCCGACCGATCCAATGTCCCCTTCACCGTCAGGCCTGACTGTCTGAAGGTGCTGGGGATCTGGTTCGGGGGGGGGCAGAGGCGTGCAACAAAAATTGGCGGGAGCAGATTGGGAAGGTGAGGCAGAAACTGGGACTGTGGGAACGGCACTCCCTATTGATGACTGGGAAGAACTTGGTCAGCAGGTGTGAGGTGCTCTCAGGGCTGCTGTACGGCGCAGGTGTGGCCTGTTCCCCGCTCCTCTGGCTTGGAGATCACCTGTGCCGTCTTCTGGTTCACCTGGGGATCCAAGATGGAGTGGGTCCGACGGGTCACCATGCACAAGTCCCTGGACAATGCTGGACAATGGGGGTAAAGCTGTCCCCAATGTCGCTGTCATCCTGATGACCACCTTCATCTGTGGCTGCATCAGGCTGGTCCAAGTGCCACTATGTACCGAGGTTCTACCTGTCCCGACTGTTGTGAAGGATGGGTCTGGCCCCGTGGCCACACAACGCCCCAGTCAGCTGGACGTTGCCGCACTACCTGTCCTTCGTGGAG
>JAUZTB010000098.1:25976186-25986878 GCA_034780895.1 Rhynchobatus australiae | reverse complement strand
GAATGTGGGAGGAAACCGGAACACCCGGAGGAAACCCACGCAGACACGGGGAGAACGTACAAACTCCTTACAGACAGTGGCCGGATTTGAACCTGAGTTGCTGGCACTGTAAAGCGTTATGCTAACAGCTACACTACCATGCCTGCCCATATACTAGAAAGAAAGCATTGCTGAGATTTGAACTCAGGATCTCCTGTTTACTAGACAGGCACTTTCACCACTAAACCATGGCGCCAGCTGTGGCATGATGGCATGAGCTCTTTTACAACCACCTCAGTGGCTTGAGCAACAAACAATCTGCTGGAGGAACTCAATGGGTCGAGCAGCATCTGTGGGTGGAAAGGAATTGAGATGCAATTCCTTTGCTCCCTGAATGTGGCAACACAAGTAGATAGATAGGTAAAGAAGGTGAATGGCATGCTTGCTTTTATCAGTCAGGGCACTGATGTAAAAATTGGGAAGTTATGTCGCAGCTGTCTAAAACATTGGTTGGACCACATTTGGAGTATAATGTGCAATTCTGGTCACCGTATTACAGGAAGGATGTGGAAGCTTTGTAGTGGGTGCAAAAGAGGTTCACCGAGATTACTTGGATTAGAGAGTATAAACTATATGGTGAAATTGGACAAATTTGGATCATTTTCTCTGGAGTGTCAGAGGCTGAGGGACATGATAAAAGTAAATAAAATTGTGAGAGGTATAGATAGGGTAGATAGTCTTTTTCCCAGGGTGGATATGTCAAATATTAGACGGCATAATGTTAAGGTGAGAGGGAAAATTTAAAGGAGATTTACAAGGCCAGTTTTTCACCTAGGGAGTAGTAGGTGCTTAGAATGCGCTGCTGGGGGAGGTGGTGGAAGCAGATATGATAGCAACGTTTAAGAGGCATTTAAACAGGTACATGAACAAGCAGGGAATGAAACCATGTGCAGGCAGATGGGATTAGTTTAAGTTGGCATTATGATCGGCACAGACATTATGGGCCGAAGGACCTATTCCTGTGCTGTCATGTTCTATGTTCGTTCTATGTAAACTGATTATGAAACTGAAATTGTTGCTTGATAATATTTACGAGGATGTTGCCGGAACTTGATGGATTGAGTTACGGAGAGAGGTTGAACATGACTGGACTGCCGGAGAATGAGGGGTGATCTTATAGAGTTATATAAAATTATGATGGACATAGATAGATAAATGCGCACAGTCTTTTTCCCAGGGTTGGGGAATCAAGAACTAGAGGGCATAGGTTTAAGGTGAGGGGGGAGAGATTTACTAGGAACCTGAAGGCAACTTTATCCGCTCAGAGAGTGGTCAGTATATGGAATGAGCTGCCAGAGAAAGTGGTTGAGGCAGGTACATTAACAACATTTAAAAAGTACTTGGACAGCTACATGGATAGGAAAGGCTTAGAGGGATATGGACCAAACACAGGCAAATGGGACCAGCTTAGATGGGAATCTTGGTCGGCATGGACCAGATGGACAGAAGGAACAATGACCTTATAGAGTCATACAATACTTCCATGCTGTATGACTCTGTAAAGTCTGGCTGACAGCTAAATGGGGACTTTAGCACAGAGATTAAAATACACACATCTATTTGCTCATGGGGAGAGCCATGAAAGACATTTTCATTTCATTTTTACAGGATATTTTGTCTGTACTGAGGACCACAGGATCCCTCCTGTGGCCAAGGGCACGTGATGCTGTTTGTCGGGAGGGAAATAAAGCACCAACCCATTCAAAACTGTGTCTTAATATTTATTCAGCAGCCCAAAGCAATTAAGTTGACTAAAGTAAAACATCAAGGCTCCATTGCCACTCCAACAGCTCAAAAATAGAACTTACATCCAGAGAATGCAGGTCAGCAATCTTTGCTATTGATTTTAGAGTTCAGTGATACAGATGTAATCATGTGTGGTTTGCACACATAACAATGTTCCACTATAATAGGAAATAAGGACCGGATGAGTGATCTTGATTTCTGCAGTACCAATGTACAATGTTGTGTCTATGTCTTGGCGTTGGACAGAAATCCACTGTAAACAAAGCTTCCAGATTTAATTGGGGTATCCTCTGTAAGTATCTGAACAGATAATAATTAGTAACCAAGCCACCAAAGTGAATATGATTAAATAATAAACCTTATTGTATCTGTTGTGAATACTGACTACTTTGTTATCTTGCATTATCTGTCCTGCTCTCTTTGGTATGGAGAACATTTGCCCTCTTGTGGCTTACCTGAGCACTGGTTGGGTCTTTCCACACGTTCAGAATCAGAATCAGGTTTATTATCACTGACATATGTCATGAAATTTGTTGTTTTGCAGCAGCAGTACAATGCAAGCCATAAAGACATAAAAATTACTGTAAGTTACAAAAATAAATAAATAGTGCAAAAGAGTTCACATAACAGAATATTTAGGAATGAGGAAATTTTTCTCCACTGGGGAGTTGAGAATTTTTCTGGCCATAAATTTATGAGCCACATTACCCTTTAACCAACCTTTGTACATTATCTCTGCTAAGTATTAATTTGTTGCCAAGAGTAGTGAAGAGAATGACCAGACTTGAAGTAGCTCATGGAATTCTGGGATAAATTGTTGTTGTAAGTCCTTAAAATTAATAGCTGAGAAAGGAAGGTGACCCAAATCCTTAGAAATGGAAAATCCCATCAACCAGTTGATTCCAATATATCTATATCTGCCTTCCAATCAGAAAAGCACCCTTCGACCACGACTCTCTGCTTCCTAACACCAAGCCAATTTTGGATCCAATTCACTAGCTTGCCTCAAATCCCATATTCCTTAACCTTCTGGACCAGCCTACCATGCAAGACCTTAACATATAAAGTCTATATAGACACAGCTACCACCCTGCCCTCATTAATCTCCTTTGTTTCCTCCTCCAATACCTCAATCAAATTAGTGAGACAGAATTTCCCCTGCACAAAGCTATACTGATTATCCCTAACTAGTCCCCGCTTTTCCAAATGTATGTAAATCTATTCCTTAGAATTTTCTCCGACAATTTCCCTACCACTGATGTGAGGCTTTTTGGCCTGTAGTTACCTATGATTTATCAATGTGTTATACAACAAAGTGGTTGGTCCAGTTTGGCAAGACAATAATTACTGTGGAGGACATGGATTAGAGGGACCCAGATTTGATTTCTGGAACAGGACCTTGACCTTCTGGTTCAAGGATGAGAGAGTTTCCTGCCAGCTGAGTGAAGCTAACATGGAACGAGATGGGATGGGAAGATATTTATAAATAGGAATTCTCCAGGTCAGGCATGGAGTTTTCGGTCATTCATGATAATTATCAACTCTTTGCAGACTTTGGGTCAAATTCTGGCTCAGCCAATTGCAGACCTGCATGTCATACCCAGACCCAAGCAGCTGACATGGACCAAATTGAGACAGTGGTCTGGAACATCTCAGGGTCAGTTTACTGACCTGAATATGAATAGAAGTGAAGTTGGACGTTATTTTACTAAAATAAGCTACGTAGATGGTTTGGGCCATTGATTTTTTGCTGTTCTAATAACTTCTCTGTCGACTGTCAAGTTGTACTGTGGTTCATTAGGTAGGCTGAGTTACGTAAGAGGTGTTATACTTACATGTAAGCAATCTCTTCCAGTTTAGCTAGAATAAAAGATGATGATATTAAAATAGCTATTTATTTTTCCCTTTTGTCAAGGTGTAGGTATCAGGAGATGATCTGCATACTCTTCCAGCCCCATACTTACAGAAATTTGAAATTGGTAAATTGGGTTATTATTGTCACATGTACAAAAGTACAGTGAAAAACTTCTTTTGCATGCCATCCATACAGATCATTTCATTACAACAGTGTAGTACAAGGGAAAACAATAACAGAATGCAGAATGAAGTGTTGCAGTTACAAAGAAAGAGCACTGCAGGAAGACAATAAGGTGCAAGGACACAGCACGGTTGATTGTGAGGTCAAGAGGCCATTTTATTGTACTAGGGGACTGTTCAATAGTCTTATAACTGCAGGATAGAAGCTGTCCTTGAGCCTGGTGGTACGTGTGCATGCAGGCTTTTGTATCTTCTGCCTGATTGGGTGAGTGGGGGGTCTTTGATTATGTTGGCTGCTTTATCAAAGCAGCAAGAAGCATAGACAGAGTCCACAGAGGGGAGGGTGGTTTTTGTGATGTGCTGAGCTATGTCCACAGCTCTCTGCAATTTTTTGCAGTCACAGGCAGAGCAGTTGCCGTACCAAGCCATGATGCATGGGATGCTTTCAATGGTGCATCGATAAAAATTGGTGAAGGCCAAAGGGAACATTCCAAATTTCTTTAGCCTCCTGAGAAATTAGAGATGCTGATGCGCTTTCTTGGCCATGGCGTCTATGTGGTTGGACCAGGACAGGTTATTGGTAATACAAGAGATTCTGCAGATGCTGAAATCTGGAGCAATACACACAAAATACTGGAGGAACTCAGCAGGTCAAGCAGCATCTATGGAGGGAAATGGACAGTCGACGTTTCGGTTGGAGTCCCTTCATCAGGATTGGAAAGGAAGAGGGCAGAAGCCAGAATAAGAAGGCTATTGGTGATGTTCATTCCTAAGAACTTGAAGCTCTCAACCCTCTCGACCTCAACACAGTTGATGTAAACAGGAGCATTTGTACCGCTCACTTCGTGAAGTCAATGACCAGCTCTTTTGTTTTGCTGACATTGATAGAAAGGTTGTTGTCATGACACCAGAATGAGTCTGTACAATGTATACACTATATTCTGGTCTATATATTGAGGCTCTGATAATGGGAACCTATCACAGACCCTCTCCCATCATTATACAGATCTTCACATTTGTTCTTGCCTCCCCGTCCCCCCCTTCCCCTACCCCCCAACACAATCACCACCAATTTCTCTGCATCTTCAACAAAATTTGTCCAGCTCTAACTTTTTCCATTTCTGATGAATGATTAGTGATCTGTTTCTTTGCTGACCTGCTGAGTATTTTCAGCATTTTCTAGTTTTTGTTTTAGATTTTCAATATTTGCAATATTTGGCTTTGCTCCTTGAACAGCTCTCAATAACTTGACCTTTGTACTGACATCATAATCAATTCTGAATTATGGATGTCTGATAATGTCACCAACACCCATGCTAGACTTGGTTGTGTTGTTTTTGTGTTCAAAAAGAATAAAATATTGTGTCGGGAGAGGAGAACTAGATTCTCTCCTGAAGAGCTGTTGTGTTGAATAAAAACTTTTATATCTTTAGCTTCAGTAACTCTCTGGTGACTCAGTTTGTCAGTCACATTTTCATCACAATGTTTCTCTCTAATGTGATGTAAACTTATTTTGTTTAAATGGTGATTTCTTGAGAAGCAAGTCACAGGTTAGTTTGAAAATCAACCTACATAGGGTAAAGTTGATCTTTACAGTCATTGGCTGCATAAGATGCATGATACAGGAGCAGAATTAGGCCACTGGGCCCATCGCGTCTGCTCCAGCATTCAACCATGGTGAATTGTTATTCTCAACCCCATTCTCCCACCTTCTCCCCATAACCCTTAACCCCCTTACCAATCAAGAACCTATCAACCTCTGCGTTAAATACACCCAATGACTTGGCTTCCACAGCCCTCCATGGCAACAAATTCCACAGATTCACCACCCTCTGGCTGAAGAATTCCCTCCTCATCTCAGTTTTAAAAGGACGTCCCTTTATTCTGAGCTGTGCCCTTGGATTCTAGACTTATGGAAAAATTCTCCCCACGTCCACTCAATCCAGGCCTTTTAATATTTGGTAGGTTTCAATACGATCTCCCCTCATCCTTCTGAACTCCATCAAGTACATGGCCAGAGACATCAAACACTCCTCATACGTTAAGTCTTTCATTCTCGGGATCATTCTTGTGACCCTCCTCTGGATCACCTCAAGGGCCAGCACATCCTTCCTTAGAATGGGGCCCAAAATTGCTCACAATATTCCACATGTAGTCTGACCAACACCTTATAAAGCCTCAGCAACACATCCTTGTTTTTATATTCTAGTCCTCTTGAAATGAATGCTAACAATACATTTGCCTTCCTTACTGTCTGCAAGTTAACCTTAAGGAAATCCTGAACTAGGACTCCCAAGTCCCTTTGTACATCCAATATATGAATTCTCTCCCCATTTAGAAAATAGTCTACACCTTAATTCTTCTTACCAAAATGCATAACCTTACACTTTCCTACAATGTATTCCATCTGCAACTTCTTTGGCCACTCTCCTAACCTGTCCAAGTCCTTTTGCAGACTCCCTGCCTCTGCAACATTACCTGTTCCTCCACCTATCTTGGTCTCATCTGCAAACTTGGCCACAAAGCCATCAGTTCCTTCATCCAGATCGTGAACATATGAAGTGAAAAGTTGCTGCCCCAACACTGACCCCTGCAGGACTCCATTAGTCACTAGTAGCCATCCCCACTCGTTGCCTTCTGCCAGTCAGCCAACCTTCTATCCATGCTAATACCTTGCCTCCAACAACATGGGCTCTTCTCTTGTTTAGCAGCCCCGTGTGTGGCATCTTGTCAAAGGCCTTCTGAAACTCCAAGTAAATAACGTCCACTGACTCTCCTTTATCTAACCTACTTGTCACCTCCTCAAAGAATTCCAACAGATTTGTCAGGCAAGATCTCTCTTTAACGAAACCATACTGACGCACCCTATTTTATCATGTACTTCTAAGGGTACTCTGAAATGTGATCCTTAATAAGGGACTCTAAAATTATACCTACCACCGAGGTCAGGCTAACTACCCTATAATTTTCTGTCTTCCACCTCCCTCCCTTCTTATACAGAGGTGATATATTTGTGATTTTCCAGTCCTCTGGGGCTCTCCTTGACTCCAATGATATTTGAGAGATCATTACAAATGCCTACACAATCTCTTCAGCTACCTCTTCCAGAACTCTGGGGTGTAGTCCATCTGATTCAGGAGGTTTATCCACCTTCAGGCCTTTCAACTTCCCCAGCACCTTCTCCTTAGTAATGGCCACTAAACTCACCTCTGCCCCTGACTCTCTTGAATTTCTGACACGTTACTGGTGTTTTCCACTGTGAAGAATGATACAAAATACGTATTCAGTTCCTCCACCATTTCTTTGTTCCCCATTACGACTTCTCCAGCACCATTTGTCAGTGGCACAATGTCCATTCTTGCCTGTCTCTCTTACCCTTTATGTATCTTAAAAACTTTTGCAATCTTTGTTTACATTATTGGCTAGTTTACCCTCATATTTCATCTTCTCCCCTCTTACTGCTTTTTTAGTTGTCCTCTGTTTGTTTTTAAAGGTTTCCCAATCCTCTGGCTTCCCACTAATCTTCACCATATTGTATGCCTTCTCTTTTGCTTGTACGCTGTCCCTGACTTCCCTTATCAGCCATGGTTGCCTCATCCTCCCCTCAGAATGCTTCTTCTTCCTTGAGATGAAATCCTGCTGTGTATCCCAAATTACTCCTGTCACTGCTGCTCCACTGTCTTCCCTGCTAGGGTCCCCTTCCAATCATCTCTGGCCAGCTCCTCCCTCTACTCAACCGTAATACCATTACATCTGATTCAGCTTCTCTCTCTCAAACTGCAGGGTGAATTCTATCATATTATGGTCACTGCTTCTTAAAGGTTCCTTCACCTTAAGCTCCCTAATCATGGCTGCCTCATTACACAACACCAAATCCAGAATTGCCTGTTCCCTGGTGGGCTCTCCCACAAGCTGCTGTAAAAGGCCATCATGTAGACATTCCACCAATTCTTTTTCTTGGGGTCCACTATCAATCTGATTTTTCCAGTCTACCTGCATAGTGAATTCTCCCATGATCACTGTAACATTGCCTTTCTTATATGCCTTTTCTGTCTCCTGGTGTATTTTGTACCTGATATCCTGACTACTACTCGGAGCCTGTACACAACTTCCATCAGAGTCTTTTTACCTTTGCGGTTCCTCAACTCTACCCGCAAAGATTCTACATCTTTTGATCCTGTATTGCTGCTTGCGATCGATTTCATTTTTTAACAACAGGACCACTTCATCTTTTACCAAGAGGACCACCCCTCCCCCTCAGCCCACCTGCCTGTCTTTTCGATAGGTGGCGTATCCTTGGATGTTTAGCTCCCGGCTCTGATCTTCTTTCAGCCATGTCTCTGTGATGCCCACAACATCATACCCGCCAATTTCGATCTGCGTTCTGAACTCATTTACCTTGTTTCATATACTGCGCACATTCAAATACAACACCCTCAGTCCTGTATTCACCGCTCCCCTTTTCAAAGTCATTCCCACGTTGCCTGAAGTTAGATCCCTAACCTTTTCTAAACTCTCTGTCCTATTTTTATTTCTGGAGACTTTAATAACCTCTCCAGCTCTCTCCTTCCCTTTAACCTTTTGCACAATTTTCCATGCCATTGAACCCAACCCCACACTATTTGGTTCAAAGCCCTATCCACAGCCACAGTTTGCGATTCACCAGGATTCTGGTCCCAGCCCCTATCCACAGACCCAGTTATGTGATTCACCATGATTCAAGTGGAGCTCATCCCATCGGATCAGTTCTTCCTTCCCCAATACTGGTGCCAACACCCTCCAAATTCAAACCCACTTCTCCCACACCAATCTCATGCACAAGTGCTGCCCACTTGAGCTGATAGTTTCATGCCCCATGTAAAAGTTTGTTGTCCAGACATCTTAGAGTATAAACTGGACTCCAACAACTTTGTGCTCAAAACAGAAGTCTGTTCTTCTTTCCCACATCTGTATCTCATAATGATATGGAGGCATTGGCCATCAAAAGTACTAATGTTTTCAATCAATTTTCATCAGCAGCACAGAAAAAAGGCAGATGGGATCTGACCCTGCCATGCACTGATCCAGGCTCCTATTGAGTTTCAGTTTTGGTGAAAAGACATAGCCTTAAGTTACAGGAACATTACGATACGGGAGCCAAACGGATTCTTTACTGCGAAATCCCAGGTCTAGCAGGTTCCAAGCATATACTTTCATTTCTTGGTCTGCCTTTGGATCCTGCCCTGGGATTCACTAAAGTGGTTTTACAATCAATGGGGTGTTGTTACACAGGAGCTCCTGCAGTCTCATGGAATGGTTAAACATTCAAAACCCAGACAGCATCAGAGAGCTCGGTTTTAGTCAGGACTTTAGTTAAATCTAAAATCATAGAGCTTGGTCTCAGTTGTTTTTTGTTATGGGAATTCTAGGTGTGCGGGACTGTTGGCAGGAGCAAAAATAAATAATTACAAGATGAAGAAAGGCTTTGGGTTTGTACTGAAACACAGGGACCATTTTAGCTGAGTAATCCCACACTCCCTGTGGGGAATGGAGGAACACGAGAAAGCTATTTACTTGCTGGAGTTTGTTCTGCTATTCAAGGAGATCATGGCTGTTCTGTCTAACACCTGATTAGACGTAAAATCTCTAAAGCTCCTTGGTTTTCAGAAGTTTTATCAACTTCAGATTTAAACTTAACAATAGGTTTGACATCAATTGCCAGTTGTGGAAAAGAGTTCTAAATTTCTGCCATCCTCTGTGCCTGAAAGAGTTTCCTAATTTCATTCCTGAGAGGTTTAGATCCATAGGTTCATTGAGTTATACAACATGGAAACAGGCCCTTCAGCCCAATTTGTCTATGCTGACCAAGTGCCATTAGCTTCCCATTTGCCTGTGTTTGACCCATATTCCTCTAAACATTCCCAATTCATATACCAAGCCAAATGTTTTCTAAATATTGTAATTGTTTACCACCTCTACCACCTCCTCTGGCAGCCTTGTCATTTACTGTGTATGGCCTGCCCTCACTTAATGTCCTTAAATGCATCACTTTGTACTTGTCTGAGTTAAATTCCATCTGCCAATCCTTTGCCCACTTTCCCAATGAATCAATATCCTGTTGTAACCTGAGACAACATCCTTCACTGTCCACTCTCCCACCAGTTTTGGTGTCATCTGCAAACTTACTACACTCTCACACAAATCATTAATGTATATGACAAACAACAGAGGGCCCAGCACCATTCCCTGTGGCACACCACTGCTTATGGGCCTCCATTCTGAAAAACAACCCTTCATTACCACCCTCTGATGCCTTCCATCAAGCTAATTTTGTATCCATTTGGCTAGGTCTTCCTGGATCACACATGTTCTAACTTTCTGGACCAGCCTGCGATGCGGAACCTTGTCACATCTACCACCCAGCTCGCATCAATCCTCTGGCTCTAATGTTTTACACAGTGACCCCAAGTCCCTGCCTTCCCGGCAGGCTGCAGAAATGGTTTTACTATTTCCACTTCTCTCAATTCAAAGTCAAAGTCAAAGTCGAGTTTACTGTCGTATGCACGAGTACATGTATACGATGGATGTTGTCACTGAAAACTGGGTATCCATGAGGCGCTGTGGGCCATCAGCAGCAGCAGAAATATACTCCAGGACAATCTGTTGCCTCTTGACCTGGCTCATCCCTCACTCTGCCATTACTATCAAGCCAAAGGGCTTGATAGATTTAGGATGGAGATGAGGAGAAAGTGCTTTTCCCAGAGAGTAGTGAATCTGTGGAATTCTATGCCTAGGGAAGCAGTAGAGGCTACCTCATTAAATATATTGAAGACACAGTTAGGATAGATTTTTGCATAGTAGAGGAAGTGAGGGTTATAGGGAAAAGGCAGG
>JAUZTB010000098.1:25812386-25822522 GCA_034780895.1 Rhynchobatus australiae | reverse complement strand
CTTTACAAAGTTAGTGATGGTGGTTCTGCAGCTCATTTGACAGGAGGGCTTATAAGTAGAAGGAGATGAATGAGATCAGGTGAGGAATTGTTTTTAAAGTTTTACAGAAGGCTGAGTTCACAAATGGCCTAATTGCTCTGCGGCAATAGCTAGGGAGACCAATGAAGTGAGTGGGAAGGTATGTATTTTCTGTTAGGAATCAAATGGTTTGATCTTTGCAATGTTGAGGAAAGGTCACGATTCATCGAGCATGGAATAGGCCCTTAGGCCCATAATGTCTGATACATTTGAAATAATGTTAAGCTTCTTTTGTACCAGGTAGTCAAGGGATTGAGAAGTAGTGGAGAGTGTGTGAAGTCTGATTTCTTGCCTTTGAATGGCTATCTGAATGTAGTTCCTTATATGGGAAAGGAGGGAAATATTCAGATTATTGCATCTGTTTGGAACTGATGTTCACTTTCATAGTAAGTCATCAAATGGTTAAATTAAAAGAATGTTGGAGCTTTATCCAGAGATACAATGTCTCATCTATCATTTGTTATATCCTGTTAATCTGAGGTTGGAACACTTACTGTATCTCCTTGTCCTTGATAATTCATGCTATCAACTGGAACATCTAGACCAATATTATTTTGGATGCATATTAATAACTGAATTAATTGCATATAATTTAACTTTAGACTGAACTAAGCAGCATTTTTTCTCCAGAGCATTTGGGCAAGAAATTGTTTTTTTAAAAAAACAAGCTGCTGGAGTAACTCAGCAGGTCAGGTAGCATCAGTGGAGGGAAATCTCCCTCCCAGTGGAGGGAAATCTCCCTCCCAGTGGAGGGAGTCAGCATTTCGGGTCAAGACCTTTTATCTGGGCTAAAAATAGAGGGGAGATGGCCAGTATAAAGAGGTGAGGGTGAGCGGTGGGGTTGAGAGCTGGCAAGCCATAGGTGGATCCAGTTGAGTCAGGTGGGGGGAGGGAAAGGTGGAAGAAGCAACAAGCTGGGAGATGATGGGTGGAGGCAACATCAAGGGCTGCAGATGAAGGAATCTGATAGAAAAGGAAGGTGGAACATTGAACCAAATAAGGAAGATAGGGTAGGCAGATGGGAATAGGGGAGGGAACGCAATGGGAGGAGTGTGTGGGTGATGGGCAGATCAAGTAGGTGGGGAAGGAGCAAGAAACAGGGTGAAAAGGGACATGGGGGGTGGGGGGCAAGGTTGGGGAAAAAAGGTGTGTGTGAGAGGACCTGGGTATATCAGAAGAAGAGAGAAAGGGACGGAGGAAGAGCAGGTTACCTGAAACTGGAGAATTCAACATTCATGTTATCAGATTGTAGACCACCAGGGTGAGGCCAAAAGCAAACTAGAGGAAATGACACCTCATATTCTGCTTGCGTAGTCTCCAGTCCAGATGAAGGGTTCTCAACCCGAAATGTTGATCGTCCATTTCCCTCCATAGATGCCACCTAACCCGTGAAGTTCCTCCAGCAAATTGTTTTTTGCTCCAGATTCAAGAATCTGCAGTGCCTTGTGTCTCCAAGATGTTGGTAAAAGTAGATTGTAATAATCTAAAAGTATAATTGTTCTGATATTTGGAGTGAGAATACCAGCAAAGATCTGTGCTCACTGTTACAATGGTAATGCTAAATTGCTGAAGCATGTATTTTTGCAATGAAACATGGAAGTCCATGGGCTGCTGTCGATAATTGTCTGCTCTTCCACAGATTACTGTTTCTATGCTCATATTAGTATGCAGGTACAGCAAGAAATTGGGAAAGGGTAACAGAATGTTTTCATTTATTTGAAAAGGAATTGCATTCAAAAGGAAGTTTTGTAGGGGATTTATGAGACCACATAGAACAGGCCCTTCAGCCCACAATGTCTGATTCACTTGAAATAATGGTAAGCTTCCCTTGTGCCAGGTAGGCACGGAAACAGGCCCTTTGGTCCAATACTGACCAAGTTGCCCACCTGAGCAGTCCCATTTGCCTGCATTTGGCCCATATCCCTCTAAACCTTTCCTATCCATGTAACTGTTTAAATGTCTTTTAAATGTTGTAATTGTACCTACAGCTTCACTTCATCTGGCAACTTGCTCCATATACCCACCACCCTCTGTGTGGAAAATGTTGCCCCTCAGTCCCCTTTAATTCTTGTCCCTCTTGCCTTAAACCTATGTCCTCTAGTTTTAGACTCCCCAAACCTGGGAAAAAGGCTGTGACCTCATCTACGACCCTCATGATTTTATAAACCTCTGTAAGGTCATCCCTGAGCCCCCTGTGCTCCAGAGAAAAAAATTACCCAGGCTCTCCTTAAATTCAAGCCCTCCAGTCCCAGTAACATCCTTGTGAATCTTTTCTACACCTTTTCATGTTTTCTATAGCTAGATGACCAGAACTACACACAATAATCGTGGATACATCTGGATCACAAATCTGGAATATTGTGCATAGTATTGATCTTATTTAAGGAATGATATTAGTGTGTTAGAAACAGTTTGGAGTTGGTCAGTCAAGTTTATTGTGCATACATGTACTTGTGCATCTGACAGGTGCCATGAAAAATTACTTGCAACAGCACCACAGGCACATAGCATCATATAAACAGCATTCACAAGAAAAACATAAATAGTACACAATTTTTACAAGAAAAAACACAATCAGAACAAAATAAAGTAGAGTCCATTTTAGTGCAAAGTGATCAAAGTGGTCATACTGTTGCTAAACTGTAGTGGTTAAGGTTGTGCCAGTTGGTTCAAGAACTGAATGGCTGAAGGGAAGTAGCTGTTCTTGAACCTGGTCGTGTGGGACTTTAGACCTTCTGCTCTATGGTAGCTGCAAGAAGATGGCATGGTGGGGATCTTTGCTGATGGATGTTGCCTTCTTGAGGCACCGCCTCCTGTAGATATAACTGATGATGGGGAGGGATGTATTAGGCAGAGTCCGCTACTCTCTGCAGCTTCTTACGTTCCTGCACATTCAAATTGCTGTACCAGACCATGATGTAACCAGTCAGGATACTTTCAACAGTACCTCTGTATAAGTTTGTTAGACTGTTAAGTGACAAACTGAACCTCAACCTCCTAAGAAAGCTGGCACAGTTTAGTTATGAGGAAAGGTTAGAAATTAGGCTTGGATTTGCTAGTTCAGAAGAACGAAAGGGACTTGACTGAAACATACAAGATCCTGAGGATTAGATGGGGTTGATGTCAAAGTAGAATTTATTGTCACATGCATGAGTACATATATGCACAGGTGCAACGAAAAACTTAATTGTAGCAGCATCACATAAGCAGCATTCATAAGAAAAACATAAATTGTACATAATTTTTACAAGAAAGAAAATTAAAAACAAAAAAGTCCATTTTAGTGCAAAGTGATCAAAGTGTAAGGGATTTTACTCTTATGAGAGAATTAGAACACCAGGGAGCAGCTGGCATAGGAAAAGATGAAAACTTTGCATCTTTGGAGGCTGGTTTCTTTGACATCATAGGCAAGTGCTCAGCTTTGCTGCTGCCTGTAAAGATCAGGACCAGTTGTTTGTTGGAGTAATGGTAGAAAAGTTAGGATCACATGTCCAGTGGTGTAGGGGCTCTTAGTTACCTTGTGTTGGTGCACAATTTATTAAAGCAATATTGATAGTTAAACCTGAGAAATAAAAATGTAACCACATGATTTTAGGAGAGCAAAATAACTACGATTCTTCAATAGTGTAATAATAAGATTAATTCTTGCTGTATTGTATGCAGGATGACAGGGAAGGTTTGTTTTTATGATACAAGAAATTTTTCATGTAGGTGGATAAAGTATAAAGACAATATCCTTAAGTATCAGTTCAGAGTTTGAAAACAGTATTAATGTACTATTTCATGAGTAAGGTTAATTTTGTCTCTAAACAGCTGTTTTCGTAGGAAATTGAGTCACTGCTATATTTATATTAATTGTAGCTACTGAAGTCTGAGCCACTCTCTATTCATCAGTGCAGAGGCGGGGACAACAGCTGTTCACAAAATGTTAGGTGACCTACTATCAGAAAACATTTGTTGCTGCAAGTTGTCCTTAATGACTCATCAGAACCTTTTAGGTGACTTTTAGGAATTCCCCTTGTTACAGTCTATTTGTGCTCTGGTTATATAGATTAACATTCTCAGCAGTAAATGAAGTTTGCTTCAGAAATAGCTTGTGATTAGAAACATAGAAAATTTACCTTTCCTTAATCTGGACATTGCTAATGCAACGTGTAGAGAGCCTCACTAAGGAGAATTGGAAGAGTAATAGAGTGGTACACCATGGAACAGGCCCTTTGGTCCACTGTGTCCATGCTGGTACCTATGTAACCTAAGCCCATTTTCCAATACACAGTGTTTAAAGTGCTCCTGTAAATACTCAAATGCTGTGGGATTACCTGCCTCCACCACCACCTCGGGCAATGCATTACAGAGTTCAACCACCCTCTGGGTGAAAAGATTCTTCCTCAAATCCCCTCTAAATGTCCTACCCTCTATCTAATGCACTATGGTTATAGATGACTATTCTAAAGGGGAAAGTATCTCACTATCTACTGTATCTTTGCCCCTCATAATTTTCTGTATCAGACTTCCCATTGTCCTCCAACACAGAAAAACAAACCCAGCCTATCCAATCATTCTTGACTGCTAATATATCCATCCCAGGATATGACCACACCACAGATGGGGTTGAGGACATTCCTCAGCTCCCTCTCTAGTTATATCCTTCCTATAGGGTGGCAACCAGAACTGCACTCTTTCTGGGTGACACAGCGAGTAGAGCTGCTACCACAACAGTACCAGAGAACTGGGTTCAATCCTAACTTTGGGTGCTGTTTTTATGAAACTTGAACGATCACCCTGTGACCACGTGGATTTCCCCTGGGTGCGCTGGTTTCCTCTCTCATCCCAAAGACAAGCAATTGGTATATTAATTGGCCACTGTAAATTGCCCCTAGTGTGTAGGTGAGTGGTAGAATCCAGATGAGTTAATGAGACTATGGGGAGAATAAAAAATTTGGATTGATGTAGGATCAGTGTAAATGGGTTGTTGATTGTTGGCATGGAGTTGGTGGGCCAAAGAGCATCTTTCCATGCTGTATCCTCTTTCTGATTCTATGCACATAGTACTTAAGCTATAAACTAACTGTTGTTTTGTATGGTTGTACCATAACCTTCCTGCTCTTGTATTTTGTGCCTGGATATTAAAGGGAAGTATCTAATATTCATTCCTAACCACTTTATGTATGTGCTGCTGCCTTTTGGGATCCTTGGACATGTACACCAAGGACTCTCTGTATCTCTTGGGGGCCCTACCATTTATTGTATAGATGCTTATCTTGTGTGTCCTCCAAAATGTTCCATCAGCCATTGCTCCCTTCAAATTAAGGTGGTGCAACAGTTCTTGATATTACTGGATTTCTCCCGGGTGCTCCAGTTTTGCACACAACCCAAAGACATGTTAGTGGGTTGACTAGCTACTGTGAACTTCCCTGCTGTTAGGAGGTAATTGATGGGGAGGTGAGAGAACAGGTTACCATGAAATAAGTGGTGATGGGGGGAGGATGGGAATGGGATAATGGGATTGCTATGAGAGACTGCATAGACTAGATGGACTGAATGGTGTCCTCTTGTGTCATGAGAAATAAGTCTGTAGTCAAAAACTACCCTCCTTATTAAGAACAATGCCACCAATTTTCATGTTATTTGTTTACATAGTAATCATATTTCTTACATTCACATTCAAATGATTAATATATAGAATAAACAGCAAAAGTGCTAGCACTTGAGCTCTGTGGCAGACCACAGGTCACAAGCTTCCAATCACAAAAACAACCCTGAAGATTATCCTCTGCTCCTATCACCAAGCTATTTTCAGATCTAATATGCCAAATTGGCCTGGATCCCATAGGATTTTACCTTTTGGACCAACTTTCCATGTGCAATCTTGTCAAAGGTTTTACATCAGTCCATGGAGACCACAGTGCCCTTATTGACCCATGCAATAACCTCAAAGTCCAATCAAATTAGTCAGATGATATCTCCTCTTAACAAATTAATGCTGTTTGTCCTTAATTAATCCCTGCCTCTGCAGGTGTAGATTAATCATGAATTTTCCAATAATTTCCATACCACTGATATAGCATAGATCTGTAATTTACCTGGCTTATCCCTCCAGCCCTTCTTGAATAAAGATGCAAATTTGCTGTCCTTCAGTCATCTGCAGCCCTCTTATGTGGCTCAAAAAGATTTAAAAATTTCTGCCAGAGCCCCAGCAATATCCTCTCTTACCTCCCTTGGCAGCCTGAGATAAATCTCATTATGCCGTGGAAATTTTATCCACCCTTCAAACTGCTAAGACATCTAACATCCCCTCTGTTTCAGTGCTAATTTGTTCTCGAATTTCGCTATCCACCTCCCTGAATCCTCCAACTACAATATCAACTAAATACTAAAAGGCATAGCTTTTAAGGTGAGAGAGGGAAAGTTTAAAGATTTACAAGGCAAGTTTCCTGTTCACAGAAAGTGGTGGGTGTCTGAAGCCTGCTGCCAGGGAAAGCAGTGGAACATGATAGCAATGTTTAATAGGTATTTAGACAGGCACAGAACAGACAGGGAATAGAGGGATATCGAGAGATAAAGGGATATAGAGGGACATGAACAGGCAGATGAGATTAGTTTAAATTGGTATCATTGTAGGCACAGACATCATGGGCTGAACTGCCTGTTCATATGCTGTACTGTTCTATGTATGTAATGTACCTTGCCTTACTAAATGCAGATGGGAAGAAGATCTGTGTCCTTTGGTTCCACACGTACAGTATGTTACCATTTTTGTCCTTAATGAGTCCTGCTCTTTCTCTAGTTACCCACAATGTCCATATGAATCACTTTGGAATTTTCCTCAGTCTTGACTACCAGTGCTATTACATTCCCCCTCCTTAATTATTTAACTACCCCTTTATATTTACGATTCTCCTGTAGGATTTCCCCACTTTTCAGTTCTGTCTATCTGCCATAAGCTATTTGATTTGCTTCTCTATCCAAACCTGTAATTTGGAAGCAGGTTGCTTATTTTTAAGTTGTTAGAAAAGCTTTCTGGCAGATTTATTCAGAAAGTTGATGTAAAATTAAAGTGTTTTTTGAAAGTTAATCATAAGAATATGAAAGCAATTACTCTAGAAGAATCTTTTATTTTAATAAGTTGAGTATTAGTTACACCTAAGTGTTGCTTATGGAATCTACCATATAGCATTCCTCACCTGCCTTGTGTTTGTAAATAACATTCCAAATGTATACACATGATTAAATTTCACTCCAGGTGGACATATGTACACATGGAAAGAAATACTTCTTTTTACATAAATTTGGTTACTGAAATATTCTCTATTTTTTTCAACTATTATTTATCCAATAAGAGCATTCTCATAACACTGATATCCTGCTATATATTTCAATGACTCATATATCTTATAATATTAGAGGGGATTGCACATATAAGAGCTGTGGTTACACAAGACAGCCTTTGAGGCATGAGGGACAAGTTGAGATATGGTGGATTTAATTTTCATAAAAGTCAAGGCCATGGATCTTTCCCCTATTTAAGCCTTAAGGTTAAAGCACGTTCATATTCCAGGAAAAAGACCAGGGCATCACTATCCAAAGCAATTTGAGATTCGCAGCCTCTCCTCTTGGTCATCTTGTATTCCTAGACAGTAGCAGTGCAACTGAATGATTGTTCTCTCCTCAAAATATCACAGCCCACAGCTTGATTTCTGCTGTCTGATAAGGTCCTCTAGTCCTCTAACAGTGGATTACAACAGAATCTAGAGCAGATGGACTCAGAGTTTTGATTAAGGAGAACATTAAGGAGTAGCATTTAGAAAGGATATTCCTGGGGTATAATCCAGTGAGGCAGATATAAGCAGGTGATCACTTTGATAGGATTGTACAATAGACCTGATAGTGAGAATTAGAGGAGCAGATATTTAGAGAAATCACAGATAGCTGTAGGAATAATAGGGTCGTAATAGTAGATGATTTTAACTTCACAAGATCACAAGATAAGTGAGCAGAAGTAGGCCATTTGGCCCATCGAGGCTTATCCAGGGAAAAGGGGAAAAAGAAATGAGAAAGAAGAGGGGGTGTGGGAGAGAGTCAAGAAAAAAAATTTTAACCTCAATTTCCGGCCTTATCCCCATATCCCTTGATACCTTGACTAATTAGATATCTGTCTCTTCCTGTCCCCAGTGATCTGGCCTCCATTGCTGTATGTGGCATGGAATTCCATAAATTCACTACCCTCTGGCTGAAAAAATTTCTCCTCATCTCTGTTCTAAACCTGTACCCTCTGATTCTAAGATTGTGCCCTCTGGTCCTGGACTCACCCATCAAGGGAAACAGCTTGGCCGCATCCACTCTGTCTATTCCTTTCAACATCAACATCAGTTAATAGCAGAACTCTTAATAACATTCATATGCAGAGGGATCTTGGGGCCCACTGAAAGTGACAACACAAGTAGGGTGGTAAAGGCGGCATACGGTATGCTTGCCTTCATTAGTAGGGGCACTGAGTACAAGAATCATGAACTCATGTTGCAGCTGGATAAAACTTTGGTTAGACCACACTTGGAGCATTGTGCGCAGTTCTGGTCGCCCACATTACAGGAAGGATGTGGAGGCTTTGGAAAGGGTGCAGAAGAGGTTCACCAGGATGCTGCCTGGAGATGAGCTCTAAGGAGAGGTTGGATAAATTTGGGTTGTTTTCTCTGGAGCATCAGAGACTGAGGGGAGATCTGATACGAGAGGCATAGAGTAGACAGTCAGAATCTTTCTCCCAGGGTAGAAATGTCAAGTACTGGAGGACAGGCATTTAAGGTGAAAGGGGGAAAGTTTAAGGGGGAAGTGCAGAGCGAGCTTTTGCACACAGAGTGGTGGGTGCCTGGAATGGGCTGCCAGGGTGGTGGTGAAAGCAGATACAACAGTGGTGTTTAAGAGGCTGGTTAGATAGACATACGAATATGCAAGGAATGGAAGGATATGGATCACGTACAGGCAGAAGAGATTTAATTCGGCATCGCGTTTAGTGCAGACATTGTGGGTTGAAGGGCCTGTTACTGTGCTGTACTGTTCTATGTTCTAAAGAGTAGGGAATCTCTAGAATATTCTATGCCAGAGAACTGTGGAAGCTCAGTCAGTGAGTTCATTCCAAATGGAGTGATAGATTTCTGAAAGTTAAGGGAATCAAAGGAAGGTGCAGGTAAAGACAGACGAGATTAAAGATTAGCCATGACCTTGATAAGTGGGATATGAGTCACGTGCAGACAGATGAGATTATTTTAATTTGGCATCATGGTCAGCACAGACATGTTGGGCCCAAGGGCCTGGTCCTGTGCTGTTTCATGTTCTGTGCTAACAGCAGAACAGGCTGGAAGGGCCAGATAGCCTACTCCTGCTCTTATTTCTTCTTAACTATAAAATGATTAGACATGCAAAACAATAGCTCACTCCCACACACTGCCATCAGTCCAAACATAGCCTAGTGTAAAGATTGATATTTTATTTAGTTTGTTGTGCTTGATGAAAATAGCACATTGAAGACACAGATAAGTCACTACGCTGGCTTAGAAATTTACACATTGATTTAATGTTGCTGAATTTACTTTTACTATGACGGATTTCATGTGGATTTAATCAGCAACACAGAGCCATAATCTGACAGCTTCCCACACAGAGAGACAACCTGTTCTACCTCAAAATGTCCTTCCCTCCTACCATCCACAAATGGCAGCTCCCCATCATAGCCACCATCGGGATGTGAAGGTACCACTGCCAACGCACCAGGAATAGAAACACTCTGACTCACTTTGGCTCTGCACTGCCCTGCTTCAGAACAATGGAAGGTGTTCATTCCTCCTGGCTAAGATTTTCAAACTTGCCAGAAATTGCATTAAGGATTGTGTGATTTTACTTTATCAAGTATTTATTATAAAAACATTTTTGTCCTGCCATAAAATTCAGTACTTTGGCAGTGAAGGTTGATATCTGGTGTTAATGTAGGAGCTGTTCTGTGATTCAGGATCCAATGGTGACAGAGTGAAGTGAAAGTTGTACCGCATCTGCTCTGAGTTTCTTGT
>JAUZTB010000098.1:25699110-25713498 GCA_034780895.1 Rhynchobatus australiae | reverse complement strand
TAACTCATGGAGAAAATATGTCCATTTCATTTAATCTTTCTTCTTGGAATTAGTCTATGACTAGCCATAGTCATACAGCATGGAAACAGGCCCATCATATCTTCACTGACCATCTACGTTATTCCCATTTATTCTCCCCACATTACCATCAATATCCCCCAACCACAACTCTGTCTTATCAGAATCAGGTTTATTATCACTGATGTACGTCATGAAATTTGTTGTTTTGCGGCAGCAGTACAGTGCAAGACATAAAAATTACTATAAATCACAAAAATAAATAAATATGCAAAAGAGGAATAATGAGGTAGTGGTCATGGGTTCATGGACCGTTCAGAAATCTGATGGCGAAGGGGAAGAAGCTGTTCCTGAACATTGAGTGTGGGTCTTCAGGCTCCTGTACCTCCTCCCCTATGGTAACAATGTGAATCCTACCGTACCAGCACATTCATTTTATGTTTTATATGCAAGACTGTAAATTCCTTTAAACTGCAATATTTAGTTTTATGCCATTTAATACAATCAGCTTTACCAATCTTCCTTCAGAAATGAAAAGGACTGTATTTTTCAACAATATCATCTGCTGCTTCAGCAGAACCAAAATCCCCTCTAATCCAGTACCACCTGTACACAGGAACAGAATAGGCTTTAAATAATGTCAGCCTGTGATGACTTATCACAGAATCATTTTATCCTTAGAAGTTAAATAGCACGTAGCCTAGCACTCTATGTGAAAGGTGTTCCTTTCAAAATTCCTCTGTATAAATCAAGATAAAACTATAATTACAGCAAGGACAAAAGTTGAACTCTTGCCTTTATGGAATTGAATAGACTGACCTGTACAAATAGTAATTTTTAGCTATTTGTGCAGCTTTCTGACTAGCAGCTTATTGCTGAACTCCTCTACTGTACTATAATTAAAATTACAGCAGGGTTATTTTGTTCATGGTGTCTGTGCTAGTTTTACAGTTAAAGCTATCTGCTCTTCCTCTCTATATTTTCCCTTCTAAATATTTATCTCTTTCTCTTTTACATTAGGTTCTGAATGCTACCTTAGTAATTGTTTGTGGTAAATTATTGAGTCATCTTTTGTGTGAAAATATTTCTTGAATTTCCTTATTTTGCTCCTACAGTGATAATTTTCATTCAATGTTATCGGCAAGTGGAAACAATTTTTCATCATTGCGTAATGTTAGGCAGAATTCCTCACTGATAAAGTATGTGCAGCATAATTCTGATTCTCTCACTGGAGACCATACAGTATTGAAGGCTTTTGATAAAATGATTCCTGGCAAATGTTTCCTACTTTTGTATTTAACTGGAAAATGCATATGTTTATAAATGGTGCAATGATATCATGACAAGGCCCCTGTCACACACAGCCACTTGCAAAGGCCTTGGAGAGTACTGTGAGTAATGACTATCTACTGGAGCAGAGAACTTCAAAGATCTACAATTCTTGGAGTAAAAAAATTTCTCCTCATTCCTCTACTAAATGGCTAGACACTTACTCAGTTTTCATGCCCCTCATACTAGATTCTCCATTCTGAGGAAGTAGTTTATTAGCATGTTCAATAATTCCATGAGATTACTTTTCATTCTTCCAAACTCCAGCAAGTATCAAAAATCAAAAACTGCAGACGCAGGGGGTTTGAATGAAAAACAGAATGTGCTGGAAGTACTCAGCAGGCCAGTGGTATCTGTGAGGAAGGAAACAGTGCTAACATTTCAGGTCAATGAAACTTCAAGTGACTGTAGGCTGGTCTCACATGAAGAACATAGCCATCCATCCCTCAAATCGTTCTAGTGAAACTATGGGTGAACTGACTCTGGGACAAGCCTCCTTGAGAATGGAGACCAAAACAACTGGATCCATGTCAAAATCAAGTTTATTGTCATATACATAAGTACATGTATACATAATGAAAAACTTACTTGCAGCAGCATCACAGGCATGTAGCGTCAGATACGCAAGATTCATGAGACAAACATAAATTAAAAATAAATTATATAAAAATTATACAAACCACTCACTTGAAGGGCCATTGATCTGAAATGTCAGCATGGTTTCTCTCTTCGCAGATGCCACTGACCTGCTGAGTACTTCCAGCACCTTCTGTTTTTTCATTGTTTTAAAAACCTGTCTTCATTGGCTTTAATGCATCTGGGGATACTGTGATATTGTGAAAGGCACTATATAAATGCAAGCACTTTCTGTCCTTGTTACTTCACTGAATTATCAGTTGAATTTACACCAAAATGATAAAATGAGATTTGAACTCAACCTTTTGGCTGAGCAGTGTCAGTGCTCCAAATTGAACCAAGCTTTCTCTTACATTGGAATAGTATTGCTGATTTTGATTATTAATACTTATTATGGAAACTCATGGCACGTTAATAGACTCAAGAATTCATTCAGGGGTAAGGTTCACTGTACTTACTAATTTACTAACCATTATGCTCCTGGCGTTTAAGGCAACGGTGGTGCTCTTCCACCCCTGTCTCTTTCTGGCAAGTCTTCAATGGCTCCCCAACTGTGCCTCAGGTTTTTTTTTAAACTTTATTCATCACCAACAGAACAACAGAATGAGCCTGGGACCGAAGTGATGGTCTAACTTATCCATTCTAAGTGTCTGCATGTTCGAACAAAGTTTGCACAGTAGGTTAGGCCAGGCTGCTATTTTTAGGAATTCCTGCTTGCATTGAGAATGCACTGAATACAATAGGCACAGCGTCACTCTCGGGGTGGTGGCATTGTGCCTAAGTTTCCATGCAAACTTATTTGCATAAATCAAATGTATGATCTCCTATGAATCGATGTATTATCTCACGAATTACTGCAATCAAGTACCACAATCAAACCAAATCAACTTATTTATTCGAAATGTCTGCTAGGTCCTCCTGTTTGCTGAATTAAATAAATGTGAAATTGAAATTGTTTTCGAGTAGTAACTGTTCAAAAAAAGAGTCTAGCAATTGGTAAAGATCCTATGTAACAGAGAAAAACAAATTGACTACAGTTTGTATTTCAACCAAAATCAAACTGAAGTCTGAGAAACTGACCTGAATGAGGCTTCAAATGACTGCTGGTCACTGTATCAGAAGGTACAGTATATTAACTATGGATTGGTGAGATTGATGTGACTACAGGGGCTGTACACTCAGTGCAATGTGAACAGCATCCTGAAGTGGATGCGATTGCTGGAAAATCATCCCGTTGACCTGAGAGCTGAGACAGTTTGTGTTCAGGGACAGCTTCAAGCAAATTGCCTTTTGAGCCAGCGTAAAAGAATCCATCTTCAGTAATGGTTATAAGATAGCTTCTTATTTGTGAGGACAAACACAACCTAGAAGCACTCATATTCTGCTTGGATAGTCCTCTCACTTCTATACATTGGCTATCTTCCCTCTGCAATCTCAGTCCTGATGCAGGGCCATGACCCAAAATGTCAACCGTCCCTTTGTCTCCACAGATGCTGCTTGATCCACTGAGTTCCTTCAGCAGGTTATTTTTTTGCTCATGATTCCAGCATCTGCAGTCTCTTGTGCCTTGTTTTTAGTTATGTGATGCCTTTCACATCTCTTTCAGGAAGCCCCTACATACTTTGCAACTGATTACATCTTTTTGAAATATAGGCACCATTGTCATCTAAGAAGTTAGCTGTCAATCTGAGCACAGCAAGCTCCCACATGGAATGTGATAATGAGCAGGTAATTTCTTTCAGTAATGCAGCAGGTGGGATAAAAATAGTCAGGATACAAGAAATAATTCTCCAACTATTTTCCACAATATTGTTTTGGGATCTGTTCTATCCATTCAAAGGATCAAATGGAACCTTAGTTTAACATTACATCCTAAAGGCGGCCTTTCCAACATTGCAACTTTGGCTCAGTTCTTCGGCCTTGGACGAGGTTCCTCGGCTCAAGTCTCCAGGGTGGGACCTGAAGCTGGAACCATCTGACTCAGAGACAAGTGTGCCTCAGACTTAGCCCGGGTTGACATTGTTTGATTATGTAGCTTTGGGTGTCTGTGATCCTGACCTGGAGGGCTGAACAAGCTGCTCTGCCACCCCCAAAGGAGCCCTACCAGGCAGAGTTGGCTTTGAGTTGTGAAAAGACTTGAGGTCAACTTCAGCATTTGACACTCACCAGAAAGATACTTTAATCATTTTTAAATGTCTCTGGCCTTTAAAAGCTATTCACTAGATTCAAATATTCTCTAACAAAGCAAGAGAAAATGCAATAAATGGGCAAATATTGAGAGGTATGAAGGAAGAGAGAGACCTTAGAGTGTACGCCGAATGGTTCTTAAAGAGGGTTGAACAGGTCAGAATGACATAGGAATCATTTTGCTCTGTTAGCTGACACAGATGATAAAAGAGCAGGGGGGGATATTCCAGAAATTAATGCCACGCTAGTTAGGCCACAGCTTGAATACTATGTACAGTTCTGGTCATCACATTAGAGAAAAGACATTTTTGCCTTAGAGTGAGTGCAGAGGAGATTTAGAGATATTGACAGGGCTAAAACATTGCAGCAACAAGGAAAGATGAGGGATTGTTTTCCTTGGAACAGCAATAACTGAAGGGAGTCTTAACTGAGCACGGTAGCATAGCGGTTAGCGCAACGCTATTACAGTGCCAGCGATTGGGGTTCGATTCCCGTCGCTGTCTGTAAGGAGTTTGTATGTTCTCCTGTGTCTGCGTGGGATGCTCCAGGTGCTCAGGTTTCCTCCTACAATCCAAAGATGTGCGGGTAGGTTAATTTGGGGTTTAAAATGGGCGGCGCAGACTCATTGGGCCGGAAGGGCCTGCTACCACACTGTAAATATAATTTAACTTAAAATTGAGCTGCCTAATATTATGAGGAACTTCCATAGGATAAATAGGAAGCATCTATTTACCTTAGCAGAGAAGTCAAAACCAGAAGCATTGATTTAGAGTAATTGGTAATAAAAAGAGGACCCAGGAGGAAAAATGTACTCACCCAGGGTGGTTGGAGCCTTGTAGAGGCCGAAACCCTCACCATATTTAAACAGTACTTGGATGATCAGTGACCTGTAGGGCTGAGGACCCAGTGCTGAATGTGGAACCTGGCCAGGAATCACTCTTTTGACCAGCAAGGACCCAATGGACTGATGTCGTCCTTCAGTGCTGTGAATTTTTCATTATTTCATGATTAAGATAAAGGAAAATAAATCAAGCATTTACCTGAACCCACCCTTTTCCTCAGGGAGACAAGTTAGCCAGTCCTTCCTGGCCATAATGCAAAGTATCATCAGACTCTCTCTTCAGCACACTGCTGCTCTGCTGCTGGGCCAATGGTGAGCCCAGCAACTGGGCAGACTATCCAATCCCTTGTCCGTGTCTGCCTTTGACCATGTATCTATGGTAGTTCACAACTTGCTGAGCTGTAGATAGTTCTCTCCTCAACTGCTGGCTGCTAACCAGCATGATTCAGCCAATATTTCAACTGCTTCAATTCAGATTGTGGTCCTTCTCAGCCAAAAGCCAAGTGAGAACTTGAGGCCTAGTCATCTGTTATCAGCTGCACTACTGCCACCGCGAGCCTGGGCACAATCGGCCTCTGAAGTAGAATTTCTTCTCTTTACTAGTGTTCACCTATTATTTTTCACTATGGTTACTTGTACCAGAATGGAATGAACAACCTTATCAAAATTTGATTTGGTTAGATTGCTAATTATGAGATTGAGGAAGGATCGTAGGTGCAAGAAAAAATGGAAAAGGCTGCTGCTGTTAACAACAACATAAACAGTAGCAAAAAGTACTGGAAGCACTCAGCATGTCAGGCAACATCAGTAAAGAGAATAGACCTAGAGAGATCTGCCAATTGCTCCCAGTATTTACTGTTTTGTGTGCCATTATTGTTATAGGTGTGTTATGATTGGATGGTATTTTTGTAAGGACTAAAACAAATTACTTTTGCATGAATTGGTTGGTTCAAGAATATTCATGCTCTGAATTTATAACTGCTTTTTTCAGCAAAGAAAACATTGGCAAATATCCATTTTTCAGCAAAAGTAGCTTCCCATTTATTAAAGTGTGCCTAACCTTTCTATCAGCTCTCAGCCCTAAATGCGAACTATTCAATTATCAAGTATGGCTGAAAAAAAGTGATTGATTTGACTTGGAGATACTTTAGCAATTGAATGAAGGGACATTTCAGGATGTACGATTTGATTTTTAGCAAAACAAGTTTTATCAACTGCTACGTAAGTCATTAATGAGTCTTAATACAGAATGTTGGGTAGGCTTTTATCTACTTTAATTTCAAAAATTCAGACATATTAAATGCTGACCATTAAATCAGACCATAAGAGCATCATTAGAAGACATTGAGTCCAAAATTAGTAAAGTTCAAGCCAGACCAGAGATTAAATACTTTTCTTCTTGCAGAATAATGAGCAAGACTTGTACTAAATGGGTACCAACTAACTCTTAAAAATAACTCTAAATAATAAGTGTCTAAGAACAGGATTGATGGGTTTATGGATGAACCCCAAGGATGAATTAATCTGTAAAACAGACTGGCTTACCAAATATTACAAGAAGCAGCAGGTTTCTGTCAGGTCTGCATGTGTAGAGCAGAGAGTGGTTTAAAAGGGATAATGTTGAGCTGAGTTTAGGACAATGACACTGTGAAATTCTCCAAATGCTGAGCCTGCCACCCTTCAGGTGTGGTTCTGGCTGGGCCACATTGTTGGTTTTGATATGTTAAATCTAAGTACAGGTGAACTTTGACTGTCAGCTAGGTCAAAATAGTCCATGTCAGCTCTCTGTTGAGCAATCCAATCAGTCCCCTTCCCCATTCTTTCCCCTTAGGCCTGCAAATTATTTTCCCTCGGCTACATATCCAATTCTCTTTAAAAAAAACACGTCTCTATTTCCACTGCCCTTATAGATGAGTTTCCAGATCACAACCCCTCTTTGAGTTAAAAGGCTTTCATTTATATTTCACTTGTACCTTTTCCAGCTCACTTTGAATCTGTGTGCCTTGGTCCTTGAATTGTAAGTTAATGGTAGCAACTTTCACCCTTTCTAAATCTCATAATTTTGTGTGCCTTTCTCAGATCTCTTTTCAAACTGCGTTGCACCAGTAAGAACTATCCCAGCATCTCCAGATTAACCTAATTGCTGATTCCTGGAACCATTCTAGAAAATACTTTCTGCTCCCTCTCACAGACATTCACATCCTTTCTACCAGAGCTGGGAGCAATTCATGCAGGAGCTTAGCCAAAACCAGAGTCCAGGGAGTTATGGAATGAGGTGGAGCCTTTTACAATGGATAGCTGGATATACCTTTTGCAGTTATCCATTAGTCATCCAGGCCAGAGTGTAGATGATCCATGAAATCAACAGGTTGAAAATATATAGAATAATCTAGAACTATTCAAATTATGCTGTTTTATAGGGATAAATTCAACAGTAAGAGACTTAGAAAGGAATATTTATAAACGACTTTAACAAAGTTCAGTCTGGGCTTTGAATACAATGGTTAAGGATAAATTCAACATTTATCCTCAACCACTGTATTTGTCACACAATTGCTGCATACAACAATCTTTTTTTCCCAATAGCCTTAAAAGCCCTGGGTTGAATTTGCTTTACCACGTTAAAACAATGTTATAGGGCAACTTACCCTTGTGTGTGACTGTTGTGTAATGAGCAAGTTCTTCATTTGTGAGGTCAGAGATTAGCATTGTTGCCTCTCCCTGTGCAAAACTGGACTGTGTCAGCTTCAGCATGGCTGTTGTTCTGATCTATTGCAGGATCTGCATTTGCTGCCATTTACTCTAGCAGCTGTGACCTTATGGTCAGTTCTTTTAAACAGACATATCATAACACAAGCAGTGCTCTTCTAGCTACTGCAGAGTGTTGCTGTTTAATGAATGGATGCTGCAGCGAATGGAGGTAGCAGGTGAGAGACTCTTCCAGGGCCTGAAAGGGACGTGGACAGGTTGGTGAAGAACAGTGGTCAGGGAAGATATGTTCTTTGGGTAAGGGGACCAGGGAGACCCTGCAGAAGTTCAACCATGCTCTCCTAGCAGGAGCATTCCATATTACCTGAGGGCTGTTAGGATCTGGCACAGAAGAGGAGTTGAGGCCAGTGTAGGACAGCCATGATCATATTGAATGGTGGGACAGTCAGAGGGGACAGGTGGCCCCATTCTCTTCCTATTTTCTTGTGTTCTTGTCTTCAGTCTATCAAAGTCTGGAGTGTTGGGGGAAGCCTTTGATGCAGGCAGATGTCTGTGCCCACTTTGTTTCCTCTTCTGGTTTGAGGGAAAGTAAGGTGAACTCATCTCTCCTTGTGTGGAGTTTGGATGACCTCTATAATGCATCAAACAGCAAGATGTGCTGGAGATCAATAGACCAGCCACAAGTGATCCTAAGGCAAGCAAGCTAAAAATGACCATGACCTTGACCTTCACAGGCAGAAGTATGAGACTGGATCTGAGATCAAAGGTGGTTACTCATCAAAGTGAAGACTAAAATTATAGTTGAGTTGACCATTTAAAATGCAGGGTTTCAGGGGAAGCGAGGTGAGTAAAAGTTGGCTGTTCAGTGAGTAAATAAGAACTGTCATTTTTTGGATGTGAGGTTGAAAATCATGTTGGAGATGAATTTTTGGTGGTGCACTACTGTTGATATAATTTTGGGGGTTGGGAGTTTGTTTGCCAGAAAGTAGGTGTGAGGGCAAATGCAAATCCCTTCAGAAGTCGGGAGTCAGATTTCCTGGCCCTTAAGTTGCTTTGATCAGTGTGAAATCAATGATTCAGTGCACTACCTCAGCCAACAAGCTGATTTGTAGATCTTGTTTCGGCCACTTTTTTGCATTTAGCTTTTATTCAGTGACAAAGTGCAATAAATTTACGAAGTCATTTGAAGGCTGTATCACCTATTTTGGAAAGGAAACCTAATTACGGTAAGCAATTAAATCTTACTCCAACTAATTAGAATCCAAGGTGAAAAAGGATTCTTGATCAGCAGATTCATGAAAAGTTTCAAACAGNNNNCAGATCATGCAGAAAAAAATCGTACAACCTTTTTCATAAAGTGTTGGCCACAATGCTCACAGCCAAAAGCCATTGAAAATCACATGTACGTTCCCCACAGTTTTTGATCAATTTTGAGCATAGTAGGAATGAAATATAATAAAAAGCCCAAAGATTGAAAATAAACACATTTTATACTCAAGGTATAATGTGAGTTGTCCTCTATATGGAACACAATCAAATCAAATTATCTTCAAAACAAAATCAACAACCATTTGAAGTTTCACTTCTGCAATGGTTTTTATTCCTCACTTTTGATTCCAGCAGTTAATACTGCTGGTGAGTAGTAAACTTCAAGAACTTCTGATGCTGCGCGACCAGTTGAGTTTCTCCAGAATTTGTTGCTCCAGGTTCCAGCATCTGCAGTCTCCAGTGTCTTCAAGAAAATTTATTAAAAGAGTGACCCAATTAAAGAGCTGGGGAAAAGAATCCCAGGAATCATCCATGGTGTGACTATTTCCCCCAAAGAAATAGAAGAATCTCCTTAGAGTTCACACGCTATCCTGCTCAAATCTGCTGGAGAAGTCACAGAGGCTCCAATTTTCCAGGATATCTGTGACTCTTCCACAGAAGCTTTGGTGACTAAGTAGGACATCTCTTAAGGAAATATCAGCCCCACAGACCTTAAAAATATAACAGGATAAGTGACAACCATTGCAGTAGTGTGTTACTGTATGGCTGACACAGCCTTTGCACACAGGGCTCTTTAGAGAAGGGCGTGTTTTGTGGTGTAGATAACAGAACAATAGCAGTGTTTTGTTTAGGAAACAGCTGCAGGAAGAAGGGGGAGTGCACTCTGAGAAGAGACCAGCAGCCTATTTTTCCAGACTGTGGTTTTATTCAGTTAGGTCACTTCAATGTGCAACAGCAGTTCCAATGGCAGAGTAAAGAACAATTCTTTCACCTCAGGTAAGGTTATCTTTGTGCAGTGCTTGCTAATTTGGGTAACCATTCTGAACTTGTTCTGTCATTTACAACGTGACTTCATAACTTTATGAGGTTTCCTCACTGTCTCCCAACAGAGAGTAAAGATCACTCAGGAACAGTTGTATGCTCTGTGCCAGCAATAATTTATCATACTTTACATTGTGAGAGTTGAGAAAGCTCAGTTCATCAGGATCCCTTTAGTATTCCCATTAGTAGTGAGCAATGTGACAAGCACAGTGTTTTGGATTCTGTGATTCATGCATTTTATCTCTTTTGGGGATATGTGATAGCAAAAGAAAAAGCTGGACTCCCTGTGTCGGCTGTGATGCAAATGAGCATCTCTGCTGCTTTGGTAAAAATTGTGGAGGAAATTACCTCCAAAAGAAATTGGGACTGTGGTTTTATTGCATGAACTCATTGAATTCTTTTGTAATAAGTACTGATTTATTCGTGTTTAATGGAATTATTATGAATGTATTTCACTGTTAAAATGCACTGTAAAACTGTCATAGCTTCCCAACAAATACACTGAACCATAATTTCATTTTGTAGTTAAAGACACAGCCTGTTACTTCTATTGGCATTTATTTGCAGGCAAGCACTTCCACAGCTCACCTGCTCTACTGAATTATGGTATTTTGTGCCTTGCGCTACCTTGTAATGGCCTTGTGCCTTATTGTCTGCCTGCACTGCACTTTCACTGTAACCGTAACATTTTATTCTGCATACCATTATTGTTTTCCCTTGTACTACCTCTATGCACTGAGTGATGAAATGATCTGTATAGATGGCATGCAAAACAAAATTTTTCACTGTACCTCGGTACGTGTGACAATAATAAACTAATTCCAATATTTGTTGCTGATATTTCCGCCCCCCCCCAAAAAAAATCCAAGCAATAGTAGAAGGTAATCCACTGAAAGCTGGATGTGAAATGTTATCACTGTATTTAAATCAGTCCCTTCCCACTTACACTGGGGAATGATTCCACTTTGGAGTCAATTTCCCCACTGAACATTGACCAAATCTTTACCTTGTGATTCCAGACAGCTTATTCTATCCCGAAGGTATCTCAGGTAAGACAGGCATAACCTGACCTGACTACTTTCTAGCTGGGATCACTGAGCAAGGTACACCCCCATCCTCACCATCTCTCCTTCGGCACTGCAACCACAGTTGCCAAAACTGACTCCAGGTGGCTCTGCAGACAGCTGGGATTGGACCAGGAAAATCATGCTCTTTAAATCAAATGCATAAGGTTTGATAACATTAGGCCTTATTTATCTGGAGCTGAAGATGATACTGATGGATATGAGATTTGCTGGGTCCTTCACAGAAGAACAATTAAAATTCAATATGTGTGTGAGCAGTCAGGGAATAGGATACGCGTTGTTTATTCAACTGATCGTAGCAAGGGCAACTTCTAATCCTGGTGTCTCTGTGAAAAATGAGGAAAAAGTCAAGGTGCATCCACTCTCTTCCACATGTTATCCAGTGTTATCTTGTGTATCATGAAGTCCATCTCTTCCAAAGTCACGTGATTACCTGAGGAAGGCAAAAAGAAAATCAAAAAAATCCCAGTTGATGTCAGGGAAATTTCTCCTCTACACCTGCCTATCAAGTGACAAAATACTAGTCTAGGAGATAACTCTGGCCCTTATAGTTTCTTTTTTTTATTCATTCTTCAAATTGCTGGCACGCCAGATGTGATTGCCCTTGAGAGGATGGTGATTTGTGGCCTTCTTGAACTACTGCAGTCCTTTTAATTTAGTGGTAATGGTACAATTGAATGGCTTGCTTGGCCATTTCATGGGGAATTTAAGAGCCAATCACATTGGAGTCTTTTGTAGGCAGGCATGGATAGCAAATTTAGTTAACCAGTTGGGTTAAGACAACGTGGTGCTATCATGAAAAATACTTTCTTTTATAATTTCAAATTATAGAGACTCAGATGTTTGGAAGGCTTCCAGGGACTGGAGGGAGTGACATGGCAGTTTGCTCAACTTGAGGTTGGTTTACAAATGGTAGCGAGCATGCACTGAAGGAAGATAGAAATAAGAATTTATGTGTGACTCTGGTCTCGCCATCATTCCATTTCTGCTGGAAAATGGAACTGGGTAGAACACAACAGCCTGGATATCTCTGCCCTTGCTGGACAGTGTGCGTGAAGCTGAATTGCCTAAAAATGAGTTGATAACACTTAAAAGCATTGAATGTGAAGTCAGTTCTCCAGATATTGGCTTTGGTTAATTGACCTGTGTGAATAGCTTTATTGCAATAAATGCACTTTTGCTGTGTATGTGACTTGTGTCAACAGTACTGACCTCCCTCTGTTCACCGGGATTTTCACTTTAACCTGGAAGGCCTGTTGCTCTGGTTTCTCCTGCTTCTTTGGCAGTGAGAAGATTATTAGTAACTCCACTTATCATTTGGTCTAACAGTCAGCACAAGCATTGTTTTCAGCAGCTGAACTCATGAGCAGCTGATGGTTTGCATGTTTCACACACCGTTCCCAGTTAAAGGCTTGGGGAGCAGGCACTTTGCTTGCTAAGGTTGCTAAGGCACTCTCAGGAACTCCCCATAGTCTATGGAAACAGGCTCTTTGGCTCACTCTATCTGTGCTGGCTATCAAATACCCAGGCATTGTAGCGTAGCGGTTAGTGTAACGCTTTACAGCGTCAGCGACCCAGGTTCAATTCCGGCCACTGTCTGTAAGGAGATTGTATGTTCTCCCTGTGTCTGCCTTGGGTTTCCTCTGGGTGCTCCGGTTTCCTCCCACATTCCAAACACGTATGGGTTAGGAAGTTGTGGGCATGCTATGTTCGTGCCAGAAGAGTGGCGACACTTGCGGGCTGCCCCCAGAACACTCTACACAAGATGCATTTCACTGTGTGTTTCGATGTAAACGTGACTAATAAAGATACCTTACCATATCTATACTAAACCCAGTACTCTCCCCATCATCAACCTTATATTGTGAGAGTACCCACCTCCACCACACACTCAATCCTAACCCCTTGGTTGTAGAAAGGTTTCTCACTATCTACCCATCTATGCTTATCATAATTGTGTATACCTCAATCACATCCCCCTCAGCCTCTCCTCTCCACTCCAAGAAAAGACAAACCTAATTTATACCGTCTCTCCTCATAACTGAAGCAGTCCAATCCAGGCAACATCCTGGTGAATCTCCTCTGCATCTTCTCAAGTGCAATCACTTCCTGGTTGTGCTATGGTAACCAGAACTGTACATTGTACTTCAGCTGCTGTGTAACCAATGTCTTATATAGCTATACCATAATCTCCTTCATTTTATATCATGTGTCCCATCTAATGAAGGGAAATGTCCTGTATTCTATTCAATCCACCTTAAGTACCTTTTCTGCTCCCTTCAGGGATCCTTGTACATGTACACCAAGGTTCCCTCTGTTGCTCGGTACTTGCTGGGACTACCATTCCCTGTGTAAGTCCTAGCCTATCAGTCCTCCCATAACATCTTACACTTTTAAGATTAAATTCCATTTGCCATTTCTCTGTCCATTTTACCAACTGAACAATATAGTTTGGTAGCTAAAATTAGTCTCTTCATGCTCCACAACACCAGCAATTTTCATAGTATAGGCAAAATTATTAATCATACCTACTACTTTTACATCCAAATTATTCAAATATTCTATATAAAACAAATGGCAAGGATCCACAACCAATCTCAGGTGAAAGGCTTTCATTCACAAAAATATTCCTCCAGCATCATCCTCTGCTTCCTATCACCAATTTCCAAAATTTCTGTGAACCCCATAGGCCCTTACCTATTGGACCAGTCTGAACACAGGTGGGCCCTTATTCCAACACCTTACCGAAGTCCATGCAGACTTCAAACATACTGCAACCATTGACACAATTAAAAATCCAATCAAATTAGACAAGCTTAACTTATATCCTTAACAAAACCCTGCTGACTATCCCTGATCAATCCCTGCCTCTCTCTCCAAGTGCAGATTAATCCTGTCCCTCTGAATTTTTCCATTAGTTTCCTGACCACAGCTGGTAGACTCACTGGTCTGCAATTACCTAGCTAATCTCTACTGCCAAGTACATGTACATACATGTACTTGTGCATATGACAGTAAACTCAACTTCACTTTGAATGCCCTCCTTGAATGGAGGAACCACATTTGCTGACCTCCAGCCATTTGGCTTCTCTTTTATGGGCAGTGAATAACAGGAATACCTCTGTCAGAGGTATTGCTCTGTCAGAGCAATCTCCTCCCTTGCCTCCCATAGCAGCCTGATCGCATTAGGTCCTGGGGATTTATCCATCTTTGAGCTGGCTAAGACATCCAACACCACCTCTTTTCCTCCTTCAGTCCTAAGAGAGGCTGTGC
>JAUZTB010000098.1:25459605-25471119 GCA_034780895.1 Rhynchobatus australiae | reverse complement strand
CCCAACATTACCTGCTGGACTTTTAACAGTCTGAGTTCCACCCTCTGTAATTTCCACCCCAAACCCCTTTGTGTTCCTGAATTTTTAATTCCTCATTAGCACCCTCCTGTGACTCAGTGTTTAGTCACTCTTTCTAATAATTTTCTCTTTGACTCAGCATCCATTTTTGTCTAATTATATTTGCAAAGCTTCTTTCAGTCTTTTGCTATTTTAAAGCTGCTCTACATTACTGCAAGTTGTTACAATATATGTAAAAGCTCTCTATAACTTATTGTCAGCCTTACTGAATAAATATGCTGGAATGGGCTGATAACCTAACATTAACGTGTTTAAGTACGTTAGTATTCTAACATGATTTTGCGCACATTCAGATACATTTATTCCCATCGGCTGTGTTAAAATAAATCTAAAGTGGTTAGAATGTGTTGTAGAAATATCAGTGAAAATATCATTTGACAGACTGACTCAATGGCACTTGCTGGAGAAAATAAAATGGCTCTTCATTCTGTGGCAGAATGTTTTTAAACCAACCCATTAAAGAATCCCCACACTATACGCTGTATTCGCCTACTGATAGGTAGTAAATAGTGAGTTGTGCTGAACATTCACCAGAAAGTGGCAGCACAGGTAGACAGGGTGGTGAAGAAGGTGTATGGCATGCTTGCCTCAGTTGGCCGAGTCACCAAGTACAGATTTGGAGTGTCATGTTATAGTTAAGTAAATTGTTTGTTAGGCCACACTTGGAGTATTGTGTGCAATTTTGGTCACCATGCTACAGGAAGGACGTGATTAAGCTAGAGAGGGTGAAGGAAAGATTTACAGGAATGTTGCCTGGACTGGAGGGCTTGAAGTATAAGGAGGGATTGTTTAGGGTGGGACTGTTTTCCTTGGAGGCTGAGGAGTGACCTTATAGAGGTTCATAAAGTAATGAGAGCATAGTTAGTGTAGGTAGTCAAAGTCTTTTTCCCAGGGTAAGGGAGTCTAGAATTAAAGGGCATAGGTTTAAGGTGAGAGGGGAAAGATTTAACGAGGATCTGAGGGCAAGGGTTTCACGCAGAGGGTGGTGGGTATATGGAAAGAGCTACCAGAGGAAGTGGTAGAGGAAGACACAATTACAACTTTTAAAAAACTTCTGGATAGGTACATGGACAGAAAAGGGTCAAATGCAGGCACACGGGATTAGTATAGATCGGCATATTGGTCAGCATAGACTAGTTGGGCCAAAGGGCCTGTTTCCATGCTGAATAAATGTGAATTTCTATGAGTCTATGGATCTATCCTTCCATAGAAGGATTGACAAGTACCACCTAACCAGGAAATTCCCAATGTTCATATTTATAATCAGGAACCAGTCAAATTCAAAGCCAGTTTTGATTACCATCAGTAAAGTTGGGATATTTGTATTCCTGTAATGCTTTACAGGATTTGCAGTTAAAAAACAAGCACTTAACTATTTGTATTGAAGTACTACAAATATTGATTTCTTTATAGTAGGGCATTAAAGTAGAATTTCACATCTCACTGGGAAGTACAGAAACTGCACTAAAGAAGATCAGCGACCAACACTGAAGGGAATTAACCTTAATCCTCTCAAATAGCAGGAGAAGAAAAAAGATCAACTTTCACTGAATTATGACAGTCACTACACTTCAACAATCTGGAAGATGAAATCATGAAGGACAAAGGGGAGAGAATAAAAAAAACATTGGGACCAGGTAATATGACAAATTTTGATAGGTTATTTGTCTGCTAAATACAAATTATGGGTTATGAAAAGCAAACTTTTAGCAAAATATTCAAAACTTCACAGCTGGCTAATTAATACTTATGGTCAAGTTCACAAATGTTAAGCCACCTATTGTAATTAATACTCTCTGTCACAGCCAACCCCAACTGTTGTGTACACCTTCTGGGCTTGTGTATTGTTATAGCCATAAAACTGTCACATTATCCAAAGTTTCAAAAGTGCACTATCATATTTCAATAAACAACAGATTGCCATTTATTATTTTAAATACCCTCAAGAATTGCCAGTTGCAGTCCACAAAGGCATGCATCCATGTTGTAAAAAGCCTTATGGCGGCTAGATTGGACAAGTGTTGCAATCAGTTTTTATTTATTCACAGGATGTGGACATCATTGGCAATGCCAGCATTTATTGTCCATCCTTAACTGCCCCTAAACTGAGGAGGCAGTTAAAGGTCAACCCTCTTTTCTTCTGATCCCACCGACTCCATAATCCCATCTCTTTCCCTTCCCCCACCGTCTCGATCTACCCATCACCCACACATTCCTCCCTCCAGTTCCCTTCCTCACCTCTTTCCCTTTATTCCATGTTCCACTGTTCTCTCCTATCAGATTCCATCTTTGTCACTTCCACCGAACACCTCCCAGCTTCTCATATCATTCCCACTCTCCCCCCTCCCTCACCTTCCTGTCAGCCCCCTCACCTGGATCCACCTATCACCCATCAGCTCTTGCTCCACTCCTTCCCCCCACTTTTTTATACTGGCTATCTCCCCTCTTTCCTTCCAATCCTGATGAAGGGTCTTGACCTGAAATGTCGATTGTCCATTTCCCTCCATAGATGCTGCCTGAGCTGATGAGTTCCTCCAGCGCCTTTGTGTGTTGCTCATAGTGCGACTGGTACCCTCACTGTGACTGGTTCTCCTTTTGATAATTCCAGATTTATTTAATTGCTTGAATTTAAATTCCTCAGCTGCCTTGGTGAGATTCAATGTTCCATATCTTAGGATGCTGGTTCAGCAATTTAACCAGTACACAATCGTACCTGTTGTTTTACACTCAGTATCCGAACCTGGCAATAAATATTAGAACATACAATTAACATAGTATCTGAAAGAATGAAAGTTGATTTCATTGAAACATATGAGTTTTCTTATGGGGATTCATGGGATGGATATGGAATTGATGTTTGCCCTGGCTGAGATATATAGAAACAGGGGTCACAATCTCTAAATAAGGAGTTAGCCATTAAGGAGGGGGTTGAGAAGAATTCTCTTCGCCTAGAGGTGGTAAACCTTTGGAAGTTTCTACCAAAGAAGGTTGAGTATATTCAAGATGGAGATCGATAGATTTTTAGATAACCAGAGAACCAAGAGATATGGGTGCAAGGTAGTGACACTGAGGTGAGAAATCAGCCATAAAAGAGTTGGGACATTATGTTGCAAACACCGGTTATGCTGCACTTGGAGTATTATGTGCAGTTCTGGTCGCCACACTATAGGAAGGATGCGAGAGTGCGGAGAACATTCACCAAGATGTTGCCTGGATTGGAGGATTTTAGTTATGGGGAGAGATCATATAGGCTGGGCTTGTTTTCTCTAGAGTTAAGGAGGCTGAGGTGTGACCTGACAGAAATATGTGAGATTATGAGAGGCAAAGATAAGGTAAATAGTCAAAATCTTTTACCCCATGGTAGGGACATCAAAAACAAGAAGGCATAGTTTACAATGAGAGGAAGAAGGTTTAAAGAGAATCTGGCGGGTAAGTTTTTTTACACAGGGTATGGTTGATATCTGGAACGTGCTGCCGGGGAGTTGGTGGAATCAGATACAATTACTCCTTCAGAGACATTTAGACAGACAATTAAATAGGCAAGGCATAGAAGGATACAGTTGTAATGCAGACAAATGGGATTAGGACTGTATCCTTCCATGCCTTGCAGAAAGGTCAGTATGGATGTTGTAGGCCGAAGGGCCTGTTTCAGTGCCATATGAATCTATGATTTTATTGAATGGCAGAGCAGATGTGAGGGACCAAATGGCCTACTCCTGTTCCAATTTCTTATGCTTTTTATTCTTAAACTTCCCAAATATTAACAATTCTGGGATGCTTTTCAAATAAATATCTTTATTTTGCATCTTCTACTTATTTCATCAGTGGACAACAATGCCAGCTGCTGGCAAGCAATCAGCTACTAATCAATCCAATGTATAAATACAGCTTGTGTTGTGCATTTCACATAACGTGGTATTTTGATAAGAATGTATTTGAAACCAAAGCTTCAAATGATGTTTAATTGAAGCCTTTGCAACGCCAGAATGATACCAGTCCAAAAGTCGTCTTAGGCTCAATCCGCACATCCGTGCTGAATTAACTAATCTCATTCTAAGTGGTAGTAGGGGAGCTGGAAATGCCCAAAGAGCCTCGAGGATAAGGAGGGAAAATCTGGCAAAGATTCCCATTCATCTTCACCATCCAGTGACCTCTGCTAAAAAGTATGCTCGTGTGGATATGAAGATTGAACTCAGCTACGATACTCCCTTGTGTTAAATAACTGCCAAATCTCTCTGTCTGGGCTCACACATGGCCACGGGGGTGAATTGCTCGGCATGTTTCTAATCTATTTGTTGGAGCTTCTCACCTCTTGTTTTACAGCACATCCTCCAGATTCCCCTCTGGAATTCTGATTTATCAACGAAGAGAATGTGCAGCGTATTAAAAATTCTGTCTTTGCTCCTCACTTATGCTGCTGGATTTATGGCTTTTACCATCCTGCCAGAGAGAGGCCCAGAAGGAGTTCCAAGCAGCTTTGAATTTTGTCTGAGTAAGGGGTTCAACACCAGATGTTCCCAAAAGCAGTAAGACTGTTAACAGACCTTAATTGGAGCACACTTTCTGCACTGATCAATTGATGAATAACCTCAAAATAAGAATTGTGGCGTGTTTCATAACTAACCCCATGATCAAATCACTAGGGATCTGTATAGGTTGTAATTGATTTTTGACATTGGGGAGGGAAATTCTCTTAAGGATAGTGATCTTCTCCCTTTCTCTTAAAACACATTTTAAGGAAAGGGAAGATCTTTCAATTGTGCAATGACTTGCATGAGCTCAAATTATTTGAAATTGTTTTACTGCCAAAGACACACTGTTGAAGTGTAGTGACTGTCATAATTCAGTGAAATTTGATTTTTTTTTCTTCTCCTGCTATATGGGAGGACTGAGGTTAATAGTGCTAAGGTGTTCTTTCTGTTCTGCAAGAAGAACCAGAATCAATGAAAGCAATTGCAAAAACCGAGCTGACTGATGAAAATCCTCTTAAGTGTGAAAACTTGTCCTCCTTACTTGGACTGCCCTATACCTGACTCCAGTCTGACACCAACATTGCATTTAGCTGCTCTCTGAGATAAGATAGCAAAGCCAATCACTCTATCAACTTGCTAAAGACCTGTCCTATTTTTACTCCATTGGGGTAACCTAACTCTGTATACTTTTTCTAATCAAAACATTTTATTGTTATGTTACTAACACCATATTTCCATATTTCTTGACGCATCTGTTCACTGATTTAGATTGTACACTTTGATTCTAAACCAACAGGAGGCAATTTAGGTACCTAAATCTCCAGTATGTATGAGGATGAAGTTGCCATAAAGGTTGCTACTTGCTCCGAAGGATTGTCATGTTTATCTGCCAAAAGAACCTTTGCTTTTATCCATCTTACTAAGCTGATGACATTTTTCAAAGCATCAGATATTACGATCTATCTCCTATTAAATTGGCTCAACAATTCAAACCTCAAGCCAGTTCTTTGTCTTCTCAGACGGAGACTACCTCCTTCAAATATCAGCTGTGGCTCAGCTGGTAGCATTTTTAATTTGAGTCAGAAGATCTGAACACATGCCTTCAAACTGACACTTCAAAACAGAGGCTACTGAGGGAATACTGCACTGCTGAAGGTGCCATCTTTCAGGTGAGCTATTAAAACAAGGTTCTGATGTCCCTTTCAGAGGGACAGAAAAGATTCTGTGGTAGGGGTTATATCCCTGGTGCCCTGGCCAACATTTACCCCCTCACCCAAAATTTACTAAAGCAGACTATTTGCTCATTATTGCATTGCTGTTTGATGAAGCTTGCTGTGTGTGAGCTTGCAACCAAGTTTCCTCCAATTCAAAAATAATATGTCAAAAGCATGTCATTGACTCTGAATCACTTCAGGGGATTCTGAAAGATCCTATATAAATGTGTTGATTTCTTTATCCAGCAGGCTGTTTTTATTTCTCACAACACTTGCTTTGACAATAAAGGGATTGACTGACTTGGACTAATTGGTTTCCAAAATGTATTTATATTTATTACTGATGGAAATATTCAGGAAATACATTTGATGAAGCCTTTCATTTTGACCAGCTTCCTGGTAATGCTTACTGAATTTCGAGAAACAAATTATTTGGTAATGTAGAGTAGAAGTTGTTTCTCATTATTTGGACAGCTGAGGGCTTAGCTACAAAGTATGAGCAAAGATCTAGATTGACACCATGACATTATAAACCCCTGTTAATTAACTGAAAATGTCATCTGCTCTTTTCATTCCTCCGATAAAATGTTCTTCATCCTGACATTTATTTATATGGTTGTGACAAGGGTATATATTTTGGCTTAAGTTATTTCCATTTCCAAATGTTACTTATAAATGTGAGCAAATATTTGCAACTCTAGCTAAACACCACCAATCTAATTTTTAATATTTTCATCAACAGTATTAATAGAAAATTAATCCACTAATTGCTGTTAACATTTCATTAACTGTTAAAACTGGAATTGTAGCTGATAAAACAATTAATATAAATCCATGAAGTGTTTCCTTATGTTATTTTTCATATGCACGTTGTACACTGAGAGAAAATACATTTAAATGCACTATTTTCGTCAAATCAATGAGCTTAGTGTTAAAGATGACATCTCTCTTCGGTGGCCCCTTAAGAATCCCTGTGGTTAAGGAAAGAATAATGATTAACATCCTAATGAGGTTTTCTTCTGTCCGCTCTTGTTGGTGCTAAAGTATTTATAAACAGTGAATCACGTCACAGTGACTATTGTTCTGGATGTGTGAAATCCCAGGCCGCAATAAGGATCTAAATTAGTTTTGATGTTGTGCTTCTGACATGAATTAAAGAAGCTGTGGCTGTACCTAAGCATGCTATAAACCCCAAACATCCTCATGGAATACCAGTGACAAAGCCTCAGTCATCCACTTCTGCCTCTGGAACTATTCTCCCTCCCCCATCAATGCAAGCATTACTTTTGCATGAGTAAATTCAAAAGCAGAATTAGTTAAGATTAGCTGGATCAAGCATATCTGAGGTAAGAGGTTCTGGAGAAAGCTCTCAGTACAATTTCTTTGAGTCTTTCCAGAGGATCCACCATTACACCAAACTTAGCCTCAGATGTTTGCTGGGCTGCCTCTCCATTTAGAGTTTGTTTGAGAAAACTCCCACTATTTCAGATAGGAGGGAGAGAGAAAATAGTGAATGACAGACCAGTTAGCCTAACATCAGTAGTAGGGAAAATGTTGAAGTATATTATTAAGGAAGTAGTAACAGTGCCCTCAAAGGTTATAAAGATCAGCACAGAAACAGGTCTTTCAACCCACTGTCCATGCCAACAATCAAACACCCATTACATTTATCCTACATTAATCACATTTTTTATTTCTCCACCTTCTCATTAATTCCCCCCAGATTCAACCATTCACCTACATCCCGGGGCAATTTATAGTGGCAAATTGACCTACTAACTCATGTGTCTTTGGGATGTGGGAAGATAAGATATCTTTTATTAGTCACATGCATATCAAAACACACAGTGAAATGCATCTTTTGTGTAGCGTTCTGGAGACAGCCCACAAGTGTCACCACACTTCACCAGAGCACTTGGAAGAAACCCACACAGTCAGAGGGAGAATGTGGAACTCCACACAAGCAGTATCTAAGGACAGGATTGAGCTCGGGTTTCTGGTACCGTGAGGCAGTGGTTCTACCAGCTGTGCATACCTTATTATAATATGCTAAAATAATAATAGGATTAGGCAGTATCAACATGGATTATTTAAAGGGAAAGTATGTTTGATAAGTCTTTTAGAATCTTTGATATTGTAACTAGCAGATCAAACCAGGGCAGGACATGTACAGTAAATGACAGGGCTCTGGAGAGTGTTGTTCAATAGTGAGACCTAGGAGTATAAGTCTATAGTTCCCTGAAACCAGGCAGACAAGGTGGTGAAGAAGGCATTTAGCAAGCAAGCTTGCCTTCATTGATCGGGGTATTGAGTACAGCAATTGGGACATCATGCCAGGACCGCAAGAAGCTGCAGAGAGTTGTGGACTCAGCCCAGCGCATCCCGGATACCAGCCTCCCCACCTTGGACTCTGTCTTTGCCTCTCGTTGTCTTGGTGAAGCAGCCAGCATAATCAAAGACCCCACGCACCTGAGACATTCTCTCTTCTCTCCTCTTCCATCAGGTAGAAGATACAGGAGCATGAGGGCATGTACCACCAGACTTAAAGACAGCTTCTACCCCACTGTGATAAGACTATTGAATAGTTCCCTTATACAATGAGATGGACTATGACTTCACGATCTACCTTGTTGTGACCTTGCACCTTATTGCACTGCACTTTCTCTGTAGGTGTGATACTTTACTCTGTACTGTTATTGTTTTTACCTGTACTACATCAATGTACTCTGTACTAATCTAATGTAACTGCACTGTGTAATGAATTGACCTGTATGATCGGTATGCAAAACAAGTTTTTCTCTGTACCTCGGTACAAGTGACAGTAATAAACCAATACCAAGTGTCGCCACGCTTCTGGTACCAACATAGCATGCCCACAGCTCCTAACCCGTACTTCTTTGGAATGTGGGATGAAAACGGAGTGCCTGGAGGAAACCCACGGAGACACCGGAAGAACGTACAAACTCCTTACAGACAGCAGCCGGATTTGAATCCGGGTCCCTGGCGCTGTAATAGCGTTACGCTAACCTCTACATTACCGTGCCTGCCCCATGCATCACATAGACCACATACAGGCAGATGTGCAGTTTAATGGCATCACTGTCAGCACAGATATCATAGGTCAAAGAGCCTGTTCCTGTGCTGTACTATTCTATGTTCTAATAAGAACGATATGACCTCCTAACATGAAGGCTCTACATCTAATATGATCTCCATTGTAGAGGTATGATGACCAAAGTGAAGGTACAATCTCCAAAATGCAGACCAAACCTCTATTGTGGAGATAGGAACTCTAAGGTAAATGCCTGGCTACTTGAAGTCAGTAGCCTCCAGCAAGGTATGGCCCCCTGCATTCACTTCAGATCTAAACTTGCCAACTAGTATTGAGTTTTGAGCTAATAAATGAATAACTCTTAAAGGGACCATTTGAGGCTGCTCAGCGATAGGAAGGAACAGCAAAATCTGATCCTTTTTTCCTTATTAGTCATCTGCTTCTCCCCACCATCCAGCTCCAGTGACCTGGGTTCAATCCTGACCCCTGGTGCTGTCTATGTGGAGTTTGATCATTTTCCCTGTGATCATCTGGGTTTAATCTGGGTGCTCTGCTTTCCTCCCATGTCCCGAAGACATGCAGGTTAGTAGGTTAATTGGCTGCTGTAAATTACCTCTTAGTTCAGGTTGATGTTCCCTAATATTGATTGACACCTCCTTAGTGTAAAGGGGATAGATGGGGCAGATGTGTCCAGGAAGGATTCCTGACACAGTATAGGGACAGATTGACTTGAGGAGAGGCTGTACTGGACCTGGTACTAGGCAATGATTCTGATCAGGTTTCAGATCTCTCCGTGGGAAAGCATTTTGGAGACAGTGACCATAACTCCTTGACCTTTACCATAGCCTTGGAGAGGATAGGAGCAGATGATATGGGAAAGTATTTGATTGGGGGGAGGGGGAATAATGATGCTATTAGGTAGGAACTTGGGAGCATAAATTGGGAACATATGTTCTTGGGGAAGTGTTCAGCGGAAATGTGGAGGTTGTGTAGGGAGTACTTGCGTGGTGTTCTGGATAGGTTTGTCACATTGAGGCAAGGTAAGGATGGTAGAGTGAAGGAACCATGGTTGCCAAGAGACATAGAATATTTTGTCAAGAGGAAGAAAGAAGCTTAACTAAATTTTAGAAAGTAAGGATTGGACAGGGCTCTGGAGAGTTACAAGGTAGCCAGGAAGGAGCTTAAGAATAGACTTAGGAGAGCTAGAAGAGGGCATAAGAAGGTCTTGGCAAGTAGGATTAAGGAAAATCCTAAGGCGTTCTACACGTATGTAAAGAATAGGAGGATGAATAGAGTGAGGGTAGGACCAATCAGGGATAGAAAAGGAAAAATGTGCCTGGAGTTGGAAGAGGTAGGGGATGTCCTTAATGAATACTTTGCTTCAGTATTCACCATTGAGGGAGATCTTGACGTTCGTGAGGATGACGTACAACAGGCTGATACACTAGGGCATGTCGACTTAAGGAAAGAGGATGTGCTGGAACTTTTGAAAAACATTAGGATAGATATGACACTGGGGCCGGATGGGATATATCCAAGGTTATTACGGGAAGCAAGGGAAGAGATTGCTGCACCTTTGGCGATGATCTTTGCGTTCTCACTGGCCACAGGAGTAGTGCCAGATGATTGGAGGGTGGCAAATGTTGAAGTGTAGAGATAACTCTGGGAATTACAGACCAGTGAGTCTTACTCCAGTTGTGGGAAAATTACTGGAGAAGATTCTTAGAGACAGAATTTATGGGCATTTGGAGAAGCATAGGCTGATTAGGGACAGTCAGCATAGCTATGTGGGGGGCAGGTCATGCCTCATGAGTCTGAATTCTTTGAGGATGTGACAAAGCACATTGATGAAGATAGAGCAGTGGATGTGGTGTACGTGGATTTTAATAAGGTGTTTGATAAAGTTCCTCATGGAAGGCTCATTCAAAAATTCAGGAGGCATGGGATCCAGGGAAACTTGGCTGTGTGCATTCAGAATTGGCTTGCCTGTAGAAGACAGAAGGTGGTTGTAGATGGACTGTATTCTGCCTGGAGGTCGGTGACCAGTGGTGTTCGCAGGGATCTGTTCTGGGACCCCTGCTCTTTGTGATTTTTACAAATGTCTTGGATGAGGATGTGCAAGAGTGGGTTAGTAAGTTTGCAGATGATACAAAGGTTGGTGGTGTTGCAGAGAGTGTGGAAGGTTGCTGTAAGTTACAACAGGACATTGATAGGATGCAGACCTGGGCTAAGAAGTGGCAGATGGAGTTCAACCCAAAAAAGTGTAAAGTGATACACTTTGGTAGATCAAATTTGAAGGCAGAATACAAGGTTAATTCCTTCAAGGTTGCCTTGCAGGTCGATCAGGTTGTTAAGAAGGCATATAGTGTGTTGGCCTTCATTAGTCAAGTATTGAGTTCAAGAGCCACGAGGTAATGTTGCAGCTCTATAAAACTTTGGTTAGACCACATGGAGTATTGTGTTCAGTTCTGGTCACCTCATTATAGGAAGAATGGAAGCTTTAGAGAGGGTGCAGAGGAGACTTACCAGGATGTTGCCTGGATTGGAGAGTATGTCTCATGAGGCTAGGTTAAGCGAGCTAGGGCTTTTCTCTTTTGAGTGAAGGAGGATGAGAGGTAACTTGATTGAGGTGTACAAGATGATAAGAGGCTTAGATCAAGTGGACAGTCAGAGACTTTTTCCCAGGGCAAAAATGGCT
>JAUZTB010000098.1:25364706-25375250 GCA_034780895.1 Rhynchobatus australiae | reverse complement strand
GCACCTGTCAGTACAGGGATTCAGTTGAATGGTGATAGTTTTTTTTCTGGTGTAGTCTATTTAAATTTGAGGTATGATTGTCTCCCTTTGCATCATGGGTAAATTGATGTAGAAAATTTTATTTTACAGACCTGTGCACCTTCATCAAAAGAACCATTTACAATATCCTAATGCCCTGACTGGAGTAAATCAAGTCTGTGCAGTCATGATGTACATAGTAAGGGACTTGTGTTCACAGCTTGGTGAGATTTAATATTAAAATATGGTTGTCATCAATATGAATCTGAAATTCAGAAACAGTAAGTAACTGTAAAGCGCAAACTGATAATTTGTTGGAGGCTGTAAAATTAGAGCTAATGCACTATAACCAAAGTTCTACTTCTGCTCAGGAAAACTAGGAATTTAATTTAATTTATTTCAACTTTTATCTGCATTAAACTCGCAAGAAAATTTTATCTTGGTTGTTTACTTACAAACTTTAAAGTGAGATATTTCTTAACAGAAATGAGGTCTGTGGCAGGAAGAGGGCTTTGCCTGATGTAGCAATGCTTTGTTTATTATTGGTGTACAAATTTTATAATGCAGTGAATGAGACTGTAGAAATATTCTACACAATTATTTACTAAACTATAAAGACGTGCTAGTCTTATTTTCCATTATTAAAATGATAAACTGGAGCAATTTTGTCTTTCACACTGGCAGACAAAATTGTCCTTTCTGCAGTACCATGGTGGAAACAAGTTGCTAGTTTTAATGAAGCAAATTAAAACCTAAAAGGCCAAAGGGGGAACTGAGGAAATAGTCATTTTTCTTGTTACTTTAATTGAACACATTTATAGTGTATATATTGATTGACTCATAAAACATTGTTCAATCATAGGTTACAACTAAATTGCCATATATTTAAAACTTGTGTAAATCATGAATGTTGCATAGTTAGAAAAACAGGCCAACAATTTGAATAGGGTGCTTTGCTGTGGGGAGTGAGAGGTGATTATGGTGTGTTGGTGACTGACTCTCTTCCAGCTCTGCCACTCCCTCAACTCTTGCAATCATGACGATATGAATTTTCAAAAGCATCCTGTATACGTGCTAAATTCTGTCTTCACTGTGTTGTGCTTAGGTCAGTTTATCCAAGTTGAAACAATTGTCACCTCACTGCAGCATATTTCTCTTGAAATTGTGCGATGCTCATTTTGTTTCTTTTGTCCCTTTTCAGACATGGAAAGTAATACACTTTGAGATCAAAAATTGTTTTTTTTACTTAATAGCACTAGATATTCAGTAAAATGTTTTGTTCATGTTAGTATGTAATGGTTGTTTATGAATGGAATTCTGAGTTGTAGAGATAACTGAAATAAAAGTATTGAAAATTGGACTAAATTATGGCTCATTATAAATGCATACTTCCGTAATGATCAACTTAATGTGGATTTGAGTAGAATTTCTCCTGACTTGGGAAAGTTTTCTAATTTGTTCTAAATTTGTGTAGGCAGTTGCATGGTAACCTAAAAGCACCTAATCCTAATGCATGGGAACAGGCTTCAGCCTTTCAAATCTGCTAACCATCAAACATTCTCATCAACTTGCTCCAGATTCTACACCAGAGCAATTTACAAAGGCCAATTAACCTTCTATCCACATGTCGTAGGAAACATGCAAACTCCACACAAAAAGCACCAAAGGTTAGGATTGAACCCAGGTCTCTGATGCCATGAGACACTCTGGCTGTGCCATTGCACCACCGGACAGCATGAAGAACTTTTGCAAGAGACTATCAGTTTTTACCTTGGTATGTTTAGGACTTAAGTTATTTTTAAACTGATTTGTAAAAACTGTAAAGCACTCCCTGAAGACCTCCTTGTATTTTCTTTCACTCACTTAAATTCAGTGTGGGCAGTAAATGTCAACCACACATAATTTGCATTTTATTTTTGGAATGCTGCATGTAGTTTTCAATGTGCATACAATCAAGTTTGTCTGTGGAATGAGCTGACCATTAGTTTGACAACGGTGTAAAACTCAACGAGTATAAGAATAGATAGAAATGGATCAAAAACATGAATGAAGAATGGGTACATGCCAATAAAGTTAGAAGGTTGAAGGACATAAGACTACAGCAATTTGAATCCTGGTTGCAGATTTTTGACAAACCAGAGAATCTGGAGTTTGCAGAGTTCAGCATGGTGAACGTTAATGCCGTACAGCATAGGCGTGTGCTGTTCGGTCTTCCAAGTCCATGGCAACCATCAAGCACCCATTTAAAGCAAGTCCATTTTTTCACCACATCCCAACTCTCCATAGAGGACACAGTTTCATGGAGGGCATGTCCAAGCAGTCAACAGAACCCCTTATCAAATGCAGAGAGACAGCAGACCCAAACTTTGCCTCATTGTCACTTGTGGTACAATTTTTAGGACTGATGTGAAATCAGCAGTGGCGCTATTGAAAGGCAGAAAATATGACAACTTTGCCTAGTGAAATATGACCTTCGAGTCTTAAGTTGTAAGTTAAGAAATGACTGATACACAAGTGAAAGGAAGCCAACACGACCATGCCTAGTGATTAAGAGGGTTGATGAGGGAGCAATCAGCTCACTAATAGTTGAAGAAAAATTCTGGAACTCAGTAAAATTTAAAGATAGTTTAATGCCCCAAGTTTGTGTTACTGAGATGGAGACATACCAGAATTCATTTCCAGTTACATCATGACTAGAAACAAGTATGAGCAACAATATCAAGTGCAACTTCTGTAACGAGAGCAGTAGGCACCACATCACCAACTCATTGCAGAAGGTGATGACTCTATCCGTAAAATAGAAATTCAAAATCTTGCTACCTGCAGGATATTCTGAATAATGTTGTAAGAAGCATTTACAGTTCATTGCGAATAGTTTCAAAAAGTCAGCCATTTGTATTTGCTGTCCTATATCACACTCGTGCACTGCACCCTCTTTAGGAAGTCCATTTGGGATTTGTTCCCACTCCAGTTTTGTAGGTTTTGAGATGACTGAGGCCAACGTGAGATCTGCACACTCCCCCTTAGATGGGGGTAGAAGGTGGCTGATGTTGTGGTGGGAGGCAGGGGAATAGTTTGTGAGGTGGTGCGCTCCTTCTGCTGAACTTGCCTCTGCATAAACTGGGTGTCTTCCACTTTGGTCAAGGGCCACGGGTTCCCAGGGTTTGCACTTTTTCAAGGAAGCTTTGAACTTATCCATATATCAATCTGCCTGCTAATCTCATCCCATGATCACTCTGAATACTGTGTTCTTTTGGGACAGTGCACAGAAAACACTGGATCTCTTGGCAGCATGTGTCTGTAGTGTGAAAATATAGACTTGACCTAGGCCCAATGATTTTTTTCATACCCAACCATTGTATTTACAATAATTTCAAGCATGCTATTGTACAGAATCCTAATCCAGGCTCCCAGCATGACTTGATTTTGCAGGGTCCCTCCGTGTGGCTAAACTTTCAAGTTTTGTCCTTGTGCACTCCTCCTCCTCCTCCTCTGGTCAAACTTGCTAGATATCAATCCTGGAGACCTCCTGAACCCTGTTTGCATCTTTTTGGATCTCCCTGCCCCTTCTGCCATCATCTTTTTCCAGTGCCAGCTTTACTTCAATGTGTTCCAAGATCAGCAATCCTTCATACTAAGAGATACCACCTCAATGTGCCTGCATAGTGATGGAATACTTATTGCCAAGAAAAGTTACTGAGGCACATGGATCAACCTGACCCAGAACATATAGTTTGGTTGTGCTGGTTCATGTTTGGTTGGCTGGGCTCCAGTGTAAGTCATGGATTTGTGTCTTTAAGAAGCAGAACTCTGTTCTCCAGGAACTGAAAGAGATAACACTGATAAAACTTTTGAATTTTGGTGCACCTACACACTGCACCATGTGCAAAATTAAAACAATCCAGTCTTGCCTTGTAAAGACGTCACCAAAAGAAATCTGTAACTAAAATGAATAGAGAGAATGATGAAGAGGAGGAGGAGATGATTCAGGAATTTGTATGGGCAGTGGTGCAAGCTGGGACTGCAGTCATTCAAGTGAATGAACCCCTTATTGAGCTTTTTAGCAAGTGAGGCCCTGCAGCATGTACTCTGTGCACACCTGCTTTACTGCAAGTACATGCCAAAGGCTTTTGAAAATGATTTGCAAGGCATTGTAAGCATGGTGGATAATGAGAAAAAACCTGTTACTTTGATTAAAGCCCTGAGATAAATTGTAATCCAGCTGCAGTATCTAGTTTATTCTTTGTCAGTGAGAATGATAAGAATACTGACGTGGAAATTCTGAAAATGGACAATTTCCTATCTCCAGCAACATTACTTGAAGTTCTTAGCACATTCAACTTAATGCACCTCTTGGCTAAAGAATTTTAATAACCAAAGTTAAATATTAACTAAAATAATCTGGAAGGTAACATCCCTGGACTGAATTAAAAAAAATAAAAAGCAAAAAATTGAAGTTCTAAGTATGTTGTGTGTATAGTGTAAATTCTAGTGTGCCCGCAGCTTTTGGATCTTCTTACCAGAACTAAAGCACAAACAGTCCTGCTATACAACTACATGGATTAGAAGCAGAAGTGGACCACTCAGGTTTGTTCTGCCTTTTAATAAAAATGTACCCAATCTAATTGTAACCTTAACTCCACATCACCACTCACCTATGGTAATCTTTCACCCTCCACCCCTCCCACCAGACTATTATTACGAGTCAGGTTGCTATTTGGTGAATGTCCCTTTAAGGCACCTGGACAGTAGAGTAGTAGTGTATATGTGGTGTCATCAAGACAGCAAGATGACAACTGCTGGCTGTTTTGCTAAGGGAATCAAAGGAAAAGAGAGAGGGACACTGACTGCTGGTCTCTGTATCGATGGATAAAGAACAATAGTTGTGTCTGTCACTACAATCCATGTATGGATATTTGGAGCAAACAAGTGAAGTCCACTTTGTCATTAACCTGTAGTGGGAAACAGGTATTTCTGTGAACGGCCACATATCAAATGCCTTTGGGGTGGCAGATATTTCAGAACAAAGCAATGGAGATCATTGGAGATTGAGGTGTCGTATGGGTTCCATCGTGGAACATGTGGATTTCATAATTTCTCTCTACATTCTCTCTACATTTTCTCTTCAGTCAATGGTGGTTTTACAAAAGTCTTTTGCTTACGTTTCACTTGATGACTTGCTGAGTTGAACTTTGAGAACTATTCCTAGACTTGGTGGTTTGGGAATTTGCCACACACACACTTTGAGTTTAGTTTTGGGGATTACGTTTGATATCTGACATTTTTATTATTACAAGTAGTTATAAATAAAATAGTTTTTAACACTTGTACATGGCTCGGTGTGTTTCTATTGTTGCTGGTATGTAACACTATTATAAATGGGAGTGATTTATGGTTTACAGGTATAAAATATGAGGTTTTAGATAGACACCTGAATGTGGAGGGACATAGATCATGTACAGGCAGAAGAGATTTAGTTTAATTTGGCATCATGTGTGGCACAGACATTGTGGGCTGAAGGGCCTGTTCCTGTGCTGTTCTGTTTTATGTTCTAACATTGGACCTCTTTCTCGTTTTACTAAAATTTGGGAGACACGAGACTGCAAATGATGCCACCTGGAATAAAAACAAACTGCTGGAGAAACTCAGTGAATTAAGCAGCATGTGTGGAGACAAAGGGGTAGTTGAAGTTTTGGGTCCCAACTTGCAAAGTTGACCATCCTTTTGCCTCCATAGATGCTGCCTGACCTGCTGAATTCCTCCAGCAGTTTGTTTCTTTTGCATTAAAATTTAGGTTTTTGTTTTTAAAGCTTTCTCAACTCTTCCATATTCTAATATCTTTTGCAGTTCAATTTCATTTTTTTCTTTTGTCATAAGCATGCATACCCAGGATATAAATGCCATGAAAGTTAGCTTTTTGCTGCAGCAGCATAGTGTGTTACAAACATGACTAACGTAAATCAACATGAACTTAAATTAACAAACTGTACATAACTTACATGGCAAAATAAACTTAATGACATTACTGTAAGTTGAGGGAGAGGGAAAAAAGAAATAATGGTAGAGGTAGTATTAGGGTTTTTGGGTCTGATCAAGAACCTGATGGCAGTGGGGAAGAAGCTGTTGTTGAATCTTGAGGTGTGGGTCTTTGGGCTCCTGTACCTCCTGCTTGATGGCAGCAATGAGCAAAGGGCATGGCCCAGATGGTGGGGGTTTTTAATGATGGATGTCACCTTCCTGAGAGACTGCCTCTTGTAGATGCCCTCTGGTGGGGAGAACTGTACCCACGATGGAACTGGCTGAGTCTCTGTAGCCTCTTGCATTCTTAAGCATGGCAGCTTCCACACCAGGCTGTGATGCAACCAGTCAGAATGCCCTCCACAGTACGTCTGTTGAAATTTGTCAGTCTTCGACATACCAAATCTCCTGCTGCTTCTAAGAAAGTAGAGACCTATCTCTGAATCCTTTTCTGTAACCTTTTATTGTATCTCCACTTTTTTGTCTTCACCCATTCCCAATCCCCATATAATGCATCACTTTTCTCTTAAATTTCATTAAATCATAACACTACACAGGAGATCATTGGTCCATTAAATCTACATTGACACTTTTGCAGAGGCATCCCACTCTTTCCCTATGTACTTTAGTTTTTTTCTCCTTCAAGTGTTTATTCGGTCTCGTTCTGAAGGACACACATTTGAATCTGCAGCCAGCTCTTGGCTGGGGAATGCAAATCCTAACCACATGCTGTGCATCTTTTTTTAAAAAAAGAACTTGCAGTGCCTGTTTCTTTTCCCAGTCACCATAAATCTGTGTCCTATGATTATCAACCCTTCAGCCCTCAGAAGCAGTTTCTTTTTTATATGTTGTTCTAAATGCTTCATGATCCTGAGCACCTTGATCAAATCTAATGCAGTGCAAGAGTGTTGTAGTTCAGTTTTAACCAATCAGATTGCAAAAGAAAATCTAATAAAGAGGTGTTAAGTACTGCATATCAACTTTCCTTGCTGGAGTTTTCTTGAGATCCTAATTGAGTATTACTAGGATCTTTTTTCAAGCCAGGATATTCTCCAAGTCACCATGTGTAATGTGGGATATCTAATTTGTAAATGAAATAGAAGTTTCTATTGAGCAGGTGCTAGGCAGGATGGAAATGTAATTGGACTGCCTGTAAATATGTCTCACTTTATGTGGGCCTCAAATCCAACATGATGTGCTCCAGGTCAAATGAGTAACTTTTGGGAATTAATAGAATGTTTCATTTCTGATAAAGTGACAGAACTTGTTTCTTGGCAAGTTGCCCTTTTTAAGAAATTGGCTTTAAATGTTATTTTCTCTTCATAGAGTGAGCTGTTCCAGGAAACATTTTTTTCCAATTATTTTCATAGAAACTACAGATTTAATATACAAGCACTTTTTTAGACAATGGATTACTTGTGACCTTGTTGCCTTTGATATGATGAAGGTTGTAACAATTAAGTTTGTGGTATTGCCATGGCAAAAATAAATCACTTATTTGTGATCTGTTATATCACTTTTAGAAAGTGTTCCTTTATCCTTGCTGAAAAGGATCAGCCTAACTGAATCGTTAGAAGAATAGAAAAAGATCTGTGGATAGTCAGCTTGAAATCAGGAGCAGCTAAGAGCCAAATAATTTGCCTGATCCAGTATCCACTGTAGTTCAGTGTGGCAAAGGTACTGTCTATTTACCATCTTTTCAAGAAGGATGTAGTGCATTTTTTAAAAGTCTACAACTTGCTACTATCTCCATTGAATTGTTCATTTACTATTTAATATTTGACATAAATCTTTCCAAGAGGTGAATCTGTTGCCCCATGTTCATTTCACCTGACCTGCTTCACAGTTTTCCATACTGCTGATTTTATGTTCAAATTTATTGTCTCTGATCATTATTTTTTTAGTGTGAAAAGATTTGCTCAGATTCTGAGACTGAGACAAAATATATAGAGAACTGAGGTGGTCCCAGAAATTAATCCTTTGGGACATTTTGCTTCTTTTACCCATCTGTTCTGATAAACATTCCTTCAACTCCTTTCTCGTTGTCTTTAAATTTTCCTGCCTTAGATTTTAAAAGTAATTCGCATAAGACTACTCTGGTGAGCACTGTTCTTAAAAATGTTGTCCTGATGGCTCCTGTGAAGGCAATAAATTCTTACAGATTATTTAGGGGCACCTTGTGTCCAAAATCCCTGGGAGGGTCTTAGTTATACAGCACAGACACAAGCCCTTTGGCCCAACTTGTCCACGTCAACCAAGTTGCCTACCTGAGCTGGTCCCATTTGCCTGCGTTTGGCCCATTTCCTTCCAAATTTTTCCTATACATGTACCTAGTTAAGTATCTTTTAAATGTTGTAATTGTACCACTTGCATGTACCCGCCACCCTCTTTGTGGAAAAAGGTGTCTAACAGGTCACCTATAAGTCTTTCCCCTCACGTTAAATCTGTACCTTTTTTGTTTTAGACTACTGTCTTTGGGGCGTAAAAAGACTGTGACCATTCACTTTATTTATGTCCCTCACGATTTTTGCATACTTTTTTTTAATAAGGTCACCCCTCAACATCCTATGTTCCAGGGGGGAAAAATGCCCCAGCCTATCCAGTCTGTCCTTGTAACTTAGGCCCTCATTCCTAGCAACGTCCTTGTGAATCTTTCCTGCACCCTTTCCAGTTTAATGACATGCTTCCTACAGCTTGGCAATCACAACTGCACGTAATAGTCCAAGAGTGGTCTCAACAGTGTCTTCTACAGTTGTAACATGACATCCAAACCTGTACTCAATGCCCTGACAGATGAAGGTAAGCATGCCAAATGCCACCTTCACCACCCTGTCTACCAGTGTCATTACTTTCAGGGAGCCATGTACACAGAGTTCTTTCTGTTTGGAACACTCCCCAGGCTGTTTAAGGCTACAACAGAATCTAGATCAACTGGGAAAGTAGGCAAAGGAATGGTAGATGGAATTTAACTCTGACGTGTGAAGTGATGCATTTCTGGAAAATAAATTAGGACAGCTCATACACAGTGAATGTTGTAGAATGGAGAGATCTAAGGGTAGAAGTACATAATTCTCCAAAAGTGGAGGCACGAGAATACAGGGTGAACCTGTTTCCATGCTGTGTGACTCTGATAAGTGCAGTAACAAAATTCAGTTATCAGAGGGTACAAGTTTAGAACAGAGATGAGGAGAAATTTTTTCAGCCAGAGGGTAGTGAGTTTGTGGAATTCCTTGCCACGTACAGTAGTGGAGGCCAGATCATTGGGTGCATTCAAGGAGGAGATACAGGTATCTAATCTAACAGGTATCAAGGGTTATGGGGATAAGGCAGGAAATTGGGGTTAGAATTTTTTTTCTTAATCTCCCCCTGCCACTTCTCCCTCTTATTTCCATGGAGCAGGCTCGATAGGCCAAATGGCCCTCTTCTGCTCCCTTGTGATCTTATTTTGAATTTGATAAAGTATGCATAGAAAAAATAAGTTGCCTAGTATAAACAAATTTATCATATTTTAACATGATTTTAATTATGTAGGGTTGCTTTAGACTTTGTGGTGAAATTGGACTAAACAAAAGGAAATGTTTTGTAAATTGAATAAGCATTTTGAAACTATTTGATGTTGTTTCATAAGTTAGCTGGGAAGGTCAAACTGTATATTCTGAGATATTGCGTGAAAGGAAATACTAACATAAGTTTGATCCATCATGCCTTTTTGGAGGTCTGGAGGAGGAACATCGTTGCTCTTGACTCGCAAGTAGTTTTTTGGAAAGGGTCCTATCTGTTCCATTTACCATTCCTTGCCTCCTATGAGCTACCATGTTTCTTGAGATTTGGGAAACTTTGCAAACTGGTGTAATCTGAAGAAGAGGAAATTTAAAAAAATAATATTGGGTAGACCTCTGCATTAAAATAAGTTTGCACCTCCTGGGAGTAAAGTTACAGCTCGCACCCATCCAGAATCTCCATTATAATTGGAGGTGAACTCTGTCAAGGTGGATTGGTGTTGTGTTTGATATTTTTGAATATTTCATTCTCACCAACCCAAATTCTCTTGCCACTTGTGGTTAAAAATTTGCCACCAGAGCATCCACCTATGCAAAAAGAATGAAATTATAGAAGTTCTCAATCTCTTAAAAGGTAGAACAACACTGCATTTCTAAACATTGAATTAGCTTTGGGACCATATTTTTAATGGGAGGTTTTCTGTAGATGTAGTATATACAGCTTTGCTTTATTAGTCCATTAACAGTGATCCTACCTTCACCTACAATTGACATCCCAGACTGCTTCAGTGCCAATGACATTAGAATTGCAGTCACTGTTGTAATGTGAGCAGATGAACTGAGAACATTATAGCACAGTACAGGCCCTTCAGCCCATGATGTTGTGCTGACATTTTTATTCCTGCTCTAAGATGTATCTAATCCTTCCCTCTCACGTAGCGCTCCATGTTTCTATCATTCATGTGGCTAGCTAAGAGTCTCTTACATGTCCCTTATGTATCTGCCTCC
>JAUZTB010000098.1:25178731-25194202 GCA_034780895.1 Rhynchobatus australiae | reverse complement strand
CACACTGGCCCAACGAAAAGTAGCATTCCAGTTGGCAAAGCATTTGTGGAATGGAACCTTTGATTACACAAACTGTGACATCAACCCTCTCGATCCAGGCGAATGCAATCCTCTGATACCAAGGTAGCTTCCATTTTTAGATTAGCAGTTTACAGTACATTTTCATCTGCACTTTAAATATGTAACTCAGTGTAGTAGCCATGCTTAATGTACAGAACGTGGTAATTTTAGAACTGGGGAATTGCTAAGAAGTCCATCAAAGTCAACTATTTTAGCATCAACCTTAACCATTGTGCGTTTTCTTTTCTTCCCTGTCTCTTTGAAGAGGCCATCACCAACACCTCTCTTGTCAGCTGGAATGGTGGAATTGCACTGTACTGCTTGATGTAAATGATGCATGGATACTTCATCAAAATGGCCATCTTCCTTTCGGAGACTCTAATCTTAAATATGGACATTAACAAAATTTATAGGGAGAGTGAGTTGGTGGCTGGTTGCTTAAGTATGGATTGGTGTGTCTCCACATTCTGAAAAACCGGTGGATCTAAACGCTGATGTTTATTAGCTCCTAAATCACAGTAATTTTCTGCTGCTTTATGCTTTCTGTATAATTTAATATCCTTCAATGTAGTAACTAATAAATGGCATTGCACCTCCAGTTAACATGTAATAGAGGAACATGAAATTTGGAGAAGCTAACACTAAATATATTTAAATAAAAGACCGTGCCAACTTTTGATATGTGAGTTACCAACTACCTGACGTGAACTGTAATTAAAGCATGGAATGTTGTTTACTTTAATGACAAAATAATAAATCTTTTCACAGTAACTGTTAGAACGCAGATTTCTACAAGAGCTATTTTAAATGTGGCCTTCAGTTTAAGAGGTGTGAGTTAAATCTGCCTTTACTGAATACAGAGTCAGGCCTATCCCAATCCCAGTTTTTAGTTCAAAGCAAGAGCATGTCCAACCTAAAGTACCTTCGAATGCAATGAAGGTTTGTGCTACCACCTTTTCAGATAGTTAGTTTGTTTCAGACCCCACCACCTGGTGATGCAAACATCTTTCCTCAGCCTCTAGTCTTTCTCAGTCACTTTAAATCTGTGCCCCTTGTTATTTGTCTCTCTGCTGAAGGAACTGAGTCTTTTCTCACCACTGTACCTAGGCCTCTCGTTCACTTTTGTACCTTAATCAAGCTGCCTCGGAGGAACAATCCAGGCCAGCCTCTCTTTCCTAGTGTGGAGAAGACCTTGTCGTCCTTGTAACTTCCTTCCCAGAAAGCATTCCAGTGGTTTAACACCCTCCCTGTATTGCAAAATCCTTAACTCATACTTACATTTGCTGTGGACTAACCAGTGTTTTGTACGGTTCCACGATGACCACCTCTTAGGTTCTGTGCATCAGCCAATAAAACATCTCTTATTCACACTTATCAACAGCCATGCTCTTCAAGGTCCTGCTGTTGATCTGCACTTCCAAGTATCCTGCTGTTTTCGAGTATTGCTTTGCCTTGTTTACCCACCCTAAATTCCTTAATTCATACTTACCCAAATTAAGTTCCATTTATCATACCATTTCTTCCTGCAAATTAAATTTTCTTCCTCTTTATGAACAAATTTTGTATCACCTCCAAATATTTTAATTATTCTTCTTCCATTCTTCTAAATCATTCACATATGCCATAAAAAGTCTATGAACCTAGTACTGAGTCCTACCTGTGCAAGACAGAGACATGAGATTCTGCAGATGCTGGAATCTGGAGCAACACGCACAAAATGCTGGAGGAACTCAGCAACTGAACTGGTGCAGATGAAGGGCCTCGACCCGAAACATCGACTATTTATTTCTCTCCATAGATGCTGCCTGACTTGCTGAGTTCCTCCAGAATTTTGTGTTTGTTGCTCCTTCCTGTTCAAACAAATTACTAAACAGCTGTGGACTGTTACCTTTCATCCTCTGCCACAAGCCAATTTTGTATCCAACTTGCACTTTCCCTTTGGTCCTATGTGCTTTAGCTTTTCAGGTTAGTGTGCCTTGTAGGACCTTGACAGTATCTTATTAAAATCTATGTTGGTTTATCAATGCATTACCCTCATTGATCTCCTTGTTATATCCTCAAGAAAAATTAACTCAATATTTGCTTAACAAATTCTTGCCGATTTATGTGTACCTTTCCACTTAAAAATGTATACTGTCTCTCAAAATTTAACTTTCAATAATTTGCCCTCCAATGCCATTAGATTAATTGGTCTGTGGCTACTTGGTCTAAAAACGTTCTCTCTTTTTGAAATAACAAATTTACATTTGCTGTTTCCCAGTCCTCCAGTCCCATACTTGTAGTCAGAAGATATAAAAATTATGGAATTCGTAGTATCATGATAAGGATACTACCACATAGCAGAAGCCATTTGACCCATGAACATAATGTTAGTGTTAATCCTAATCAATGTCTTTTTTTTCTTCTGCATAGGAAAGGTCAAGGTCGTCCTGATTGGGCCATTTTTGGCAGGTTGACAGAGCACAATGAAACTATTTTGTTTAAGGAAAAGTTTCTGGACTGGCTTGATTTAAAGAAGCCCTCAGCAAAATCTGCAGCTGAAGAAGAACAGAAGGTGAAACTCTTTCATTACCTTATTAATGAAGCAGTAAAGTTAATCCTTTATGGAAGGATTGAGCAACTGTAGTCATGTGTAAAACATAACAGACTGATGACATTGAATACATTGGAGCCATAAAGTTTTGAGAGTTTACAGAAATTCTACAGCCTCATAAGAACTGTTTCTTTTTCCATAAAGCTTTTCACTTGAGTGCTATGATGAGGTGCTAGTTCAGGCTTCCAATATTCGCAGTAATAGTTTTCTGCACCCTATCAATTGCAAATAATGCAGTCCACTCCTCTTGGACACTCTGCCCTTGGGTTAGATTCTTATCTCATCTCCATTTGTCTGCATTTGCTCTGTAGCTCATGCCAGCCTTGACCAACCAGTGTTTTTCATTGTTAGTCTTGATAGGAATGTAAGGTTTTGTATGTGTTACCTCGAGTCTACAACACAGAAATGGGTCTTTTGACCCAACTGGTTTATGATGGTGCCACCTCCCTCAACATTCAGGAAATTAACAAATAATCATAATTGCAGTGAGAACTGGGGTAGAGTTATATAGGTCCCTCCAAGTCTATGCCAACCATCACCCATTTACACAAATTTTACACTAATTGCATTTTATTCTCTCCATATTCCCATCTTCCTCCCCATATTTTACCACTCACCTGCCTACTAGTGCCAATTTACAGTGTCCAATTAATCAAACCACACATCTTTGGGATGTGACCATGTGGTCACAGGGGAAAATATGCACACTCCACACCAACAGCACCGGAGGTCAGGATTGAACCCAAGTCACTGGAGCTATAAGCAGCAGCAGCAGCTCTTCTAGCTGCGCCATTGTGCGGAGGAAGGTGAGAGTGAGAAAGTTGAATCCTCCTTTGTTCCAAAAAAAATGCATAATTGTGCTGTTACCAGGAAGATGCAAAATTCAGATTCATGTATGCCACCCTTGGTGCCTTTACTAAGAGTCAGCATTTGGATTTTGACAGACCTGCATATTTGAACTTTTTAAATTAGCATTCAGGTTTGAAGTAAGAATTTTTTGCTACTGGTTTAACAGATGAAGGAAATGAAGTGAATATAGTTTCAGAAGGATTTAAATAACAGGAAACCTAGGATGTATACTGATGGATGTAGCTTGACAAGGTGGATGTGAGGAATCTGTAATTTCATGTTTTGAGAAAGCAAAATGAAGAAGTAGCATTGTGATTGATTTTGGTGAGGAAAGGCAGGAATAGGATGTTGCCAGTTGTGGATGGAACCTGAGAGAATGAAACAAAATACAAGCCCACAGAACTGGAGTAGAAGCAAGTTATCCTCGATTTTTGTTTTCTATTTACTGCAACTATTAGCTGAATCATTTGAAGATTTAACCAGTGTAAAGTATTAACCATTGGAAGTGGATTCATTTTTTCAATATTGATTAAAATGATGTTACCAGAATCATGTGCAAAGGATTTCAATGTACAAGACGTTGGTAAGGCCACACCTGGAGTATTGTGTACAGTTTTGGTTACCCTCTTGCAGGAAGGGTGTCATTAAGGTAGAAAGAGTGCAAAGATTTACGAGAATGTTGCCAGGACTTGAGGGCATGAGTTATAGGCAGAGGTTGGGCAAGCTCGGACTTCATTCTTTGGACCATATAAGACTGAGGGGTGACCTTATAGAGGTGTATGAAATTGTGAAGAGCATAGATAGGGTGAATGCACACGGTCTTTTTCCCAGAGAAAGGGAATCAAAAACCAGAAGGCATAGGTTTAAGGTGAGAGGGGAAAGGTTTAAAAGGGATCTGAGGGGTAATTTCACACAGAGGGTGGTCAGTATATGGAACAAGATGCCAAAGGATGTGGTTGAGGCAGGTACAATAATGACATTTAAAAGACATTTATACATGGATAGGAAAGGTTTAGAGGGATATGGGCCAAACGCAGGCATATTGGATTAGCTTAGATGGGCTGAAGAGCCTGTTTCCGTGCTTTATGACTCTATGGCTGTGCTACATACGTACAGGAGTTTAGCTAGTTTACTAATGTAGATCTATTAAAATGTTACTCTTTTTATTTACTTGCATCACCACCAAGCTGATGAAAATTAGCATTCCATACATTCAGTCAGTTCCAGTACAAAGATGTTAAACCTGTAAAAGGCTCTTTATTTCCTTCAAGATGCTTTTGTGATTTTTTTTGTATTTGAAGGCTTAGCTGTAAATGCTGTCAGCTAAGGTGTTGTGTAATTATTTCCCATCCAGCTCTATTAATCCATCACTAATTCTTCCCAAAGCTGTTAATTTGAAAGTAATCCATTGTTTGTGTCAAAAAATTAAAGTTCAAGGCTCATGATTATCAAATACTGTCTATTTATGGTTCAAAATTATTCTTGTATAAAATTAATTGAGCAGTAATTTAAGTTAACAAACAGAAGTTACATTAATCATCTTTTCATTGAAATTCAGTGAAAATTGAAAATAAAATTTCATGCAAACTGCTTTGAAAACGTACTTTCTCAAAAGGAAAGGAATGAATTCCACTTTTTTAATAACCTTGCAATAAATTAGTGTTTCTTTTCTCCTCTAAAATGATTTTTAAAGCTCAAACAGTGGTCGCTGAAATGAAATTTGGCATCTAACTTTCACGTTTTCTTCATGCAGCAGGAGCATGGCATTGACCTTAAACCATATGACGTCACCTTGATGATCCCTCTGTCACCAGCCCCAGTTGGAACAGCACTGGATGGGCTAAATATTGGGCGTGGTTATGGAATTGTAGAGGGCGAAGATGGAAGGCAGTTTGAGATCACTAATCTCTCAGTTGATGTGTGGCACATACTCGAATTTGACTACAGTAGATTACCCAAGCAGAGCATTGGACAGTTTCATGAAGGAGACACGTATGTGGTGAAATCGAAGTACCTGGTGAGCACCACAGGTTAGTGCTGTAAGGTATTTGAATAATGTTATAACCGTGAACTGCACAGAAGTGAGTCAACTGGTCTTAGTGGACCAAACAAAAACCTTTGTAATTAATACTTTGCAGGTCAGGCAGCATCTGTGGAAAGAGAAACAGTTAACATTTAAAGCTTGGAACCTTTTGTTAGTGCTAAAAACTTTGAGATTTAAAATTGTGGTCTATTTCTGTTTGTAAGTTGGCCCCTGTTTTAACCCTGAATCATGGAGCCCTGAGACATGGTGGCACGACCTGGACCTTGTATGTACATTGTCCCAGAGCCTTGCCCAAACCTGGCCAGGTTCCAAGGCAAACAGGTGGGAATAAAATCATGGTAGCAAGAGTTGCCGTGGGAAAAGTGGGCTGAGGCCCAGAGAAACAGCTTCTCCCTGCCCGTGGGAAAATGTAAAGTTACAGTTTTAAACTTATTCCCCTGGTTCTTCTGGCTACATTCATTTTGGATCCAGTTCTGAAATGGCTTACAAAGCAACAGTGGGCCCTACAGTCTCTGCCACAGGTGGGGCAAGAGGTGCTTGGTAGTGTGAGGGTGTAGGTAACTTTAGAGGTAGTACGCTAGTTCTCCCATGTACACTAGGCTTCCATATGCTCCCGGTGCATGGACTAGAAGTTCTCAGTGCCATCCTGAATACCTCGTTGTTGTTTAATTTAAAGCCCTTCTTCTCAAACGCTTCAGTGAACAAGTTGACAATAACTCGGAGCTCGGCCTCCAAACTTGCATATACACCAGTGCTTTCTGCGTTCCACAGGTTGACGGCTGAGTTTGGAGTGACCTTGGTTCTGGCATAGAAGCAACGTTGGTTGAATAGTTTCTCATTTGTCTCAATTAGTTCCACTCCAGCAGAATACTTGTTAGAAAAGAGGTACAGCATTGCAGCAAGGAAGACTGAGAAAACAGGGTGGTGTGGTAGCTTTGTTTGACACCAGTCTGCAATGAGATTGGTTCTGGTGGGTTTCATTGATTAAGATCATGACTTGTATGCAATCACATAACAGACGTTAAGATCAAGATGTACAAATTTGAGAGGGCTGCCCCACAGCTTCCCTTAATTACTGGAGTCATTAAGCATTGACCTGAAAGCATTGTTGCGGGCAGTGGAGGAGAGGAGCAAGCCCACTGAGGGAAGACTGCTTGGGGCCGTGGGGAAGCTCTTCCTCTCAGCTCTCTTCCCTTTCACCCCCATCCCTCTTGGACCCATCCCTTTCCCTCTCAATTCCCTGACTCTCTCAGCGCTTCACCCCCCGCCTCCCCAATTTTCCCACTGCGGGCCATTTAGCATGCAGCCTAGCCCAACCACCTGTCCCTCCCAGAAAAGCTTGGGCTTTCTCTGATTTGCTGTTTTCCAAGTTTCTTTGTTGCTGAAGACCAATTTCAGCTCCATTACATGTGAAGTATTTCTCAGCTTGTCACAATAGACAGTTTGCAGAATAGAAATGAGTCAAGAAGTGCTTAAAAACAGTCTAAAATAAGTAATCCTGTAAGCAGGTGGCTTCTGTAAGTCTGCAGAAAATTCTTTGATCCTGTTGAAGTGTAAATTGTTTTGATTTCTTTGTATTCACCACAGTTGGCAAAAGGCAAAAATCTGAGCTTGTTCGAAACACTGCAGTTGGAAAGGAGAAATGTGCCTACTTCTGGCAAGGCCGTCACTCAACTGTGAATGAGAAAGGGACCTCTGCTCTGATGACTGTAGAGTTGGACGAGGAACGGGGAGCACAGGTCAGTCAGCACTCGTTCCATTTGTGGAAGATGGACGATGTATATAAACGGAATATAACAGTGGAGGAGTATTGGGATAGCAGAAACTACACCTCTGTTTCATAAGAGCTGAAATTGCCAGTGACACAATACTTTGAAAAAAGAAAATGTATCTTGTCCCATGTTTTATTTCTCCAGGTGGCATCTTCAGAAGATGTTAAATAACAACGAATATAAACTTCAGCAGCAACACTATTAATGAATTACCTTTTTTAAAAATAACATTGCACTTAAGCTGTTTCCTTGATACTTCCAGTCACGTTAAAGTCATAACTACCTTTTGATGTTAATTTAGTTGTCCATTTAAATTTATATAACACCTCAGAATTTTCATGCAGTTAATGATGACCAGAAATTTGATAACAGAAGCAACAGCTTAGGATCTTGCTCAGTTGTGGGGGCTAACTTGTTGGCATCCCTTTTTTCTGTTATGTATGTGAGCCATTACTAATGAAGGTTTTGCTGGACACTAAGGATGGAATGGACCCCAGGCTTGGTATCATTAGGGATCACTTTTGTTTATTTCATTGTTGCCACCAGGTCTGCTTTTACTTTNNNCCTTTTATGTCGTCCTCATACTGATAAATTGTTAATCTCCACTTCACTCCCCACTCATGTTTAATAATTCTGGAGCTGGTAGTGAGCAACTCTTTTATAAATGTCTCTGAACTTTTACCCATGACTTGTTAATTGCATTAGTTACTCCTGCATTACTTAAGAACAGCAGTGGTTTATCAAAATATGAAATAGTAGTCAATTGACATTGTTCACTTTTTTGTAAAGGAGTTGAAATATCAAGTTTAACATAAATGGTCCAATATCTATCTGTTTTTATTTTGCACTTTGTATCATTTCAGGTACAAGTTCTTCAGGGGAAAGAGCCGCCCTGTTTCCTGCAGCTGTTTTGGGGAGGAATGATTGTGCATGCTGGTAAAAGAGAAGAGGAAGAAGAAAGCTCACAAAGTAAAAGCTTGAGACTTTGTATTTTGTTACATGTTACACCTTAGAGCTTAACTGTTGTTGCCTGGATCAAAGATACAAGGGTATGGACAGATCCACGAATGCATTGCAATCAAATCCTTTCACTCACAGCAGAACAAAAGTTAATTTTTTCTGACGCAAGTATTCCCCTCTTCTTTTCAAATGTCATAATGCTTGGGTTGCAGCAAATTTGATTGTATGCTATCTATATATGCATGTTCTGCTGGTTAATCTGTTTATGGTATTAGCTGCAAGTTAGAGGTCTTGAGTTCAGATCCCATTATGGAAGTTTATGAAAGTGAAACTGGTAAAAAGTTAGCACCAGCAAAAATCAATGGTTCATTAATGTTATTTAGGAAAGGAAACTTGTTCCCAATCTCAAGGCAGCCCCTGAAAATGATTACGGTCCAGTGTGAGTCAATATAGTACAGACTAAGATTGCCTTAAATTGTAATATGAACGAGCTTTTCCCCACCCTCTGGGTGTTTATTTTTTGTTGTCACTTCTTGACCAATTTTGTGCATATTGTACACCAGTTTCCTCCTCGTTTTTTTCCTCTGAATCACTGGCTTCTCTGTTCCAGACCTTTATCCTTGCAAAGGGTTAGGTTGCCACTGTGAACTGCATTAGGTCAGATGAGTGACAGCTTTCCCATTCAGTAGCCACATTGGTAGCCAGCTGTGCTGGCCTGAGGTGACTTAATGCAGATGTCACAAGTGAAAAGTATCCTCCGAATACTTCTGCTTGTATCACTATAGATGGTGTGATATGATGTTAAGAGAGGCTTACTTCAGTCACAGGTGGTTTATGTCTGGGAAGAACAGAGAATTTTATTCTCCAACCTTTCAATCTGATTTAATAGCTTCACTAGAACTGCACAAGAAATCTATATTAACAGCTGGAAAATATTCAGTCTGAGGCCAGTAACAGAAAAAACATTAGAAGTCTGATGACTATAGGTAAAACTAAAGATGTTCTTGTGTGTGTGTGTGACTAAGCTACGGCTTTCTGTGGACTTTGCTTACAATCTGTCCCAGTTTTCTAATGTTGTCAGAATATTCTAGAGAATTTGGAAAAGATTAAGGGTCAGACTGAAGCCTGCAGTGCTGATTCTGATGTACTTTCTGATACTGCCCTCTCTAGGTGACTGGCGGTTGTACTGTGTGCGAGGAGAGCTTCCAATGGAAGGGAATCTGCTTGAAGTCGCTTGTCATTGCAGTAGCTTAAGATCCAGGACCTCTATGATTCTGCTGAATGTTACCAAGGCGGTCATCTATCTGTGGCACGGCTGTAAAGCACAACCACACACAAAGGAAGTAGGAAGGACTGAAGCAAGCAAAATCAAAGAACTGTAAGTAATGCTCACAAACTATCATGCAAATATTTTTTTTCAAAAATGAGTGTTATGTGGATTTATTATACTCAATTCAGTCTTTTGTTGAATGCAGTATTTAAACTGTTAGCAAAGCATCCTTTGTGGAAGGGAACCACATCTTTGTTGTTCTCAGTAGTTGAATGATTTTATCAGGAAATTCTTATAGGCTTACAAAGATAGTGAGAGGTGCCTTTAACTGTTGGGCCATAAGACATAGGAGCAGAATTAGGCCATTCAGCCCATCAAGTCTGCTCTGCTATTCGATCATGGCTGATTTATTTTTCCCCCTCAACCGCATTCTCCTGCCTTCTCCCCATGACCTTTGACACCCTTAGTAATCAAGAACCTATCAACCTCTGCTTTAAATATACCCAGTGAATTGGCCTCCACAGCCATCTGTGGCAATGAATTCCACAGACTCACCACCCTCTGGCTAAAGAAATCTAAAGAACTGTTGATAGTGCTTTCACAACATTGTTGAGTAGGGAAATTATTCCCATGGCAAGGAAAGAAAAGTGACGCATGCCATGAAATAAAGATCCAGAAGTGATGAAATTCCAAACTTGTGACTTACGTGCCCCTCATTAGAGGAACTTGCTGTTGAAGTAACCATGGTGGGCTGATGCTTATTGCTGTCACAAGTAAAATACCAGGAATCTGAAATAACTCAGAAAATGCTGAAGACACTCTTCTGTGGAGAGAAACAATTCGTCGTCGTGGCTACTCCTTGAGGTCGAGGATGATGGTCTTAATTCCATTTATCTATTTATGGGCTCTTAAGTGGCTTATGAGTCCAATCTTGGCTCTGGAAGTTCTTCCGCATTCAGGATGGGTAGTTCCAGGTGGCAGATCGGGCTTTGGTTGTTTCTGCCTCTCTTTCCATTTTCTTCTCTTTTCCTCTAATTCTGCACATCTGTTGGCTTTGAAAGTTGCTGTTCCTTCTCAGATGATGGTTTGCCAGAGTGTCCTGTCTTTGGCATTGGTTTCCCAATTGTTGATGTTGATGTCAATGTTAAGAAACAATTACCATCTCAGGTTGATGACCTTTCACCAAACCAGATGGAGGAGACCTGTAGGTCAGTGGCAGGTGATGGGTGTCCCAATGTACCCTGACTTGAGATACTTTATGGAATCAGATTAGGAAATCCTCTGTCCTAGTGCTGTTGCCAGTATTGATATGTGTAATCTACTTCAACTTCTGGTCAGTTCCAAATAATTGTTAATTATCCTAAGTGCTAACAATCTGGTTCACACAACAAGAGCTGTTTGCACACAGCAGTACAAACTTCACTGTCAAAATTGGCTGATATTATCAAAACATTAATGAGCTGTTCAAATGAGCATTAAATTCAGAGCAATTATCATCCATCCATCCATCCATGGCATTGTGACTTGTATCTCTCATTCTTTAATTGGAAATTTCATGTCACATTGGGTGCAAGAGGCAAATTATTGTTGGGGGAAGTCTGAAAGATTTATTGTTATTGTTGTTACCATTAAACACACAAGGAGATGGAGTGCAAGTTTTTTTTCTTACGGTTTTGCCAATAGTAAATTACAAATATTGTTTTATTCTAAAGATCTTAATAAGCCTAGTATCTTGCATCATTTTATAAAATAGTAGATTTCTTCAATCAAAAATCTTCATATTATGAATTCAGTGCAGTGCTGAGCTAATGGTCAGAGGTGCTGTTTTTCAAACATGAATCTGAGCTCCCATTTGCTGTCACTGGTAGATACAAAAGATCCAACAATTTGAAGAAGAATGTGCAAGTTTTCCCTAAAGTCTTAGATGAGGTTTATCCATCAACATTCACTATTAAACATTTTATCTGATCACTTACAGCTGTTGTGTTTTTCTATATTGTGACAGTGACAACATGAGGAATGCTCACTTCTCTGTAGAATCATAGAGTCAAACATCACCAAAATCGGCCCTTTGGCCCAATGAGTCTGCACTGACCATCAAACACCCATTCACATTGATCTTGCACTAATCCCATTTTATTCTCCCCACATTCCCATCAACTTTTCCCTGATTCTATCACTCATCCACTCACTAAAGGCAATTTGCAGTGGCCAATTAACCAATCCATGCCATCACAGGGTGTATGTGCAAGCTCCAGACAGACAGTACTGGAGGCTATGGTTGAACCCAGATCTTTGGAACTGTAAGGCAGCAGCTCTACTAAATGTGCTGCTCTGTAAATTGCCAAAGGTTAAAGAAGTGTTCTGAAAGGTTCTATATTAATGCTATCTCATTTTTAAAATGATTTTATACATTATCCTTCGAAAGACTACTCCATTTCTGATACAGCTGTATTCCAGTTAGTTGAATGGAATTGAATCAGTGTGTTTGTAACTATAATGGACCACAGAGCTTCCAGCCATATTTTCTTCTTCAGATGTCCACTGGAGGCAGGACTGCACAGTAGTAGCAATGTTACTATACATGAATGTGATGAAGGGTCTGAAGCTGTGGCATTCTTTGAAGCACTGGGAAGGAGAGACCGAAAAGCCTATGACTGCATGTTGCAAGGTAACCAGTTGGCTCACGCTAATGGTCAGATTTGATGGGATTTAGGTGTGGAAAAAGTCTTTTTGCTGTTACTGTCTCAATTTTTGATTGATTCCAGCAGGAGGCAAAATAACAAACAAGCTCAGTCTGTGGTACTTTGAGGTGTAACAATTGATTTAATTTGCTTTAATGCCTCAAGGTGTAATCAAAGGTGTAGTCAAAAAAGAATCAACACTTCGACACAGAAGTAGTTGTGAATTTAAAGGACCTGCTCTGAATTTGAGACAGAGCACCATGTCATTGCTGGTGTCATACACCAAATGAAATATGCTGTTCCAGTGGCTGAGGTGAAAATTAAAGGCTCAAAGTGCTATTTTGATGACAACAGAGTACACTCCCAGCACCCAGAATTGCTGAAAATAGTTATAATTACTTCATCTCACTTTTGGAAACCCATTGCCTGCAATAAAATAATTTGTGCAAGAAATACTTCCAGATTTTTGCTGGGTGCAACATGTTGATATGGTTCATTTTCTTAAAATATGCCTTCATTGGCCTTGTGTTTAGTATTTTCATGGCTTTTTGAAATGCAAATACTTTCTACTCCTTGAGGTTAAAAGCTAAACACACAATTTTGTTCACAGATCCTGGAAAATTCAACTTCACTCCTCGACTCTTTCTCCTCAGTAGTTCGTCTGGAGAATTCATTGCCACTGAGTACTTGTATCCTGCCAGAAATCCTGATATGGTTAATTCAATGCCATTTTTACAAGAAGATCTGTATACTGCTCCACAGCCAGGTTAGTTGATCCATGCAGGAAATTTGAACTGCCAAAATAACTCATCCAATTTTGGTCATTTAGGTTCCGAGCAAAAACAAAAGTTGGTGTTGTGTCATTGACTCTTTCTGAAAGGATCGTTAAACTAATTGGAAATGAAACTGTAGGTTACAAGGATAGCTCCTTGTGGGCAGATATGATAAACGAGCCATGCAGGAGCCATTGTGGTTGATATTTGGAGGGGAGATGTGTCAAGTTCAGCAAGCTTGTGAGATGGGAGGTGGGGATGGATATTTCGAGGCTTTGCTTGAATATCTTTGGGATTGCTACATGTTAAATAGAAAATTAGATTGATCACGTGGATCATATGTAGAATGAACTACTACCAGGGGCCAAATTGACCTTCTTACTTTGAACTTGTGTGATGCAGTACAAGAAGCGGTGCTAATGAAATCATTGTAAAGCTGATAACTATTAATGCAAAGTTGTTTTTATATGGTGCTTTTAAAGGTTACTAGGACTTACCACATGCTAACACACAGGCTTATAACAGCTGGCTCCACTTATAGAACACATTTCTGGGAAGATCCATTTTTCACTTTGGCTTTCATAGTTTGGGACCCCAGTATTTGCTGGTACTGCAGAATGTTCTGTGAAGAGCTAGCACCCATAGAAGTGCAATATTAAAAATTACTTTAGTTACTGTTGCACTGATTCAGTGGGTGTTCAAAACATCTTGAATATTTAGGTTCTGAACTCCATCTGTTGCTACTGTTTGAATTAATGTGGATTAGTCAAGGGTGTATAGTAGAAAACTGTTAAAAATCAATTTATCTGCCTTTACAAGTTAATTAAATTTATTGTTGAAAATATACACTATAATTCTTTGTAAAATCCTGATTTAGTTTGATAAAATACTCTAAGTAAACCATATCTAAACAATTTTCAGTAATTGGCTGAAAAGTCACAAATGAACAGTAATGTTAAAATGAAACTGATCTGGAAAATAGTTGAACATATTTTAACATAATATAAATGGTATTTTATTTAAATTGTATATTCCACAATTTGTTGTCATGTTGTGAAAGTTTATATATTTCTTGGAGATCTAAAGTGCAGCTTTGTAAGTATAATTAAGCTAGGAATATTCATTAAAACAGATTGCCATTGTAGTGCATTGAATTGCTTTGAAGCCGAATATGGAAAATAGTGCATTTGCTTTCAGGAGAAATACAAAAGTTTTAAATTATTTGCAAAATTAAATAGTGTGAAGAGTTTTGCCAGGTTTTTTAAAACAAATGATTGTACCATAATGATAATATTAATGGATATAATCGCATATCTCAGTGATCAGTTAGAAATCCCATTGCTTTTGTTTCAAGAAAACTTCAGTACACTGACACATAAAATGCTGGTATATTCTGTATGCAGCTTTATTCCTGGTGGACAATCATCACGAGATATACCTCTGGCAGGGCTGGTGGCCTACAGAAAATGAAATTACGGGGTCTGCCCGGATCCGTTGGGACACAGATCGGAAATGTGCAATGGAGACAGTGTTACAATACTGCAAAGGTACATCTGAAACATTACTCCTTGCTAATGATTTAATCATTACATTCAGTGTATGGGGGAGTTGGTGGGTTCCCTTTAGCTGCTTATTTATGGTCTTTTCCCCCTCTTCTCTAATCCTCTCTTCCATTCTAGGAGTCTGCTTTAGAATCAGGCAGTGTGAGAGGAACCATTTAATGTGAGAAGATTAAATTCTGCCTTTTTTAATTGTATCTAGAAAAATGTTAGATGGTTGGAGAAAAAAAACAAACTGCTGGAGGAACTCAGTGGGTTGAGATTCCAGCATCTGCAGACTCTTATTCCTCTATCAAATGGTTGGCAATGGCTCATCAGTGTTGGAATAAGATTCTTTAATTGAATATACCATTCATTGCAATCAAGTGAGGAACTGTATTTTTAACAGTTGTGCTGCTTGTGCATGCCCTGTTTTAGGATTGATCTGTAAAACTAGACAAGTCCTGTTTGTATCTGCCATATTACTCTCTCATATTATCATATATATGTCTAAAAATCTATCGATTTCTGTCTTAAACTCTGTGACAGCATCCCCAGCCCTCTTGGATAAAGAATTCTAAAATTTGCCACCTGGGTGAAGAAATCCCTTCTCACCCACCTCTCTCCATCCCCTGGCACTTTCCCCTACATCTGTAGGAGGTGTAACACTTGTCCTTTCACCTCCCCATTTACCATTATGGTGCTCCTATAGATTTAAACTACTATTAAATATAAGCCTTAAATAGAAGGTGGAAATAAAACTGCAGATGCTGGGAACTGGAGGCAGAAAATACTGGAGGCATGTGTGAAAAGAGAACCAGAGCTCTGACAAAGGGTTACCACCTGAAATGTTAATTGTGCCTTTCTTTCCACAGATGCTGCCTGACCTGCTGAGTGTTTCCAGTATTTTCTGCTTTTATTTTGTATT
>JAUZTB010000098.1:25099908-25110386 GCA_034780895.1 Rhynchobatus australiae | reverse complement strand
ATAGGCTTAAGTTGAGAGGAGGGAAGTTTAAAGGAAATTTGCGATTCAAGTTTGTTACTCAAAGTGTGTTTGGTGCCTGTAATGTGCTGCTAGGGGAGGTGGCACGAGCAGATACAATAGCAACACTTAAGAGACATTTAGACAGGCACATGAACAGGCAGAGAATAGGGAGATACAGACCATATGCAGGCACATAGCATTAGTTTTGATTAACATCATAGTCAGTGCAGATATAGTAGGCCAAAGGACCTGTTCCTGTGCTGTACTGTTCTGTGTTCTAGGAGATAATTTTTCTTTTAAAGAGTATGATTTATGTTCCAATGAGATAGCAAGAGAATACTCACATGTGCAGTCCTTGCATTTAAACTCAATGGGTTAATGATAGACTCCTGATGGAGTTGACTGAATCCTAATCCTTTGTCATGATTCAGACAACTTGAATGAGAATATGCAGTCGGCAAGCCTCACATTTAAATAAGGTCGATCTTCATATTAACATTAACTGCATGTTCATAAGGTATGTTATATGCTGGAGTTTAGGACTACCTGCAGTCTTCATTTGATAAACCTCAGGTCCAAAACTAGTAAAATATATCTTCCCTTTTTTCTCCTCATCCTCTAAGTTCATCCAGAGTAGAGGTTAGGATTCACAATTAAATGTCAGAACATTTCTAAGTCAAGATGAAAGATTTTGTTTTTTGCATGTTAGAAAAATGAAATTTCAATATTTTAAGCATAATGCTGAGTGAAAGTTATCCCCCCAACAAAAGTTTTAAAGGTCTACTTCTCTAATGCCCCCACTGTCCCAACTACCAATGGAGTAACTGGAGCAACCTCATTAGACTCTTATTAACCATTAACACACAAGAAATTTAGCCATGCAATTTTTCCAGAAAAATCCAATAATATTTAAAAATATACTAAGAGTTTAGATTAAACTTGCAGAGTAAAAGGTTTTAGGAGTGCTACATATGCTTGGTCAGAGCTGGAAGAGCACAAAGAGAATGTAATGAAGCTCATTACTTTCACTTAATCCAGATTGTTTTTATGTTAATCTGACATGACATTATTCAATAAGGTTCAAATAGACCACTTGCTACAAAGCAAGGAGAAATGGTCCATTAAAGCACTATTACTTTCCTCCAAAGAGATGAATTTTATAACAGGGGAAAAGAGGAGAATGTGCATCTCATCGCCTTTGAACAGCCATTTCTGCAGTAACCTTTTATTTGCAACATTTTATTGAAATGGACAGTGTGTTGGCAATGTTTCATTAAATTGGGTTGCATTTTAGTCTGATGAGTTTTCACAGTGTTTATGATGGCGAACCCCAAATTTGGCAGTCTGCTGTAATTGAACAGTCAGCCAGATGCACTCTGCATTATTACAATGGAACACCTTTTGAAATTGGGTGATTTTTCAATTATATTTTAGCAATTTTCAATTCTGATCACACAAAAAGAACATTGTGTGGGAATGGGAGATTTTATGCATGTTCATATCCATGCACAAATCTGTTGATTACTAATTGTATCCTCCCATTTTGGCTGTGCAAGCAAAACCTTGCAGAGAGCTGGGAGATGCAAGGAGCCTGGGGGGGAAGGGAGGGACGGGTGAAGAACCATTCCAATTGCTGAGTTAACTGTATTTAATTCTTCCCGTTATATCTTTCTTCTAAATTCACCACATTTCAAATTCCCCCTCTGCAAGTGCAAAATGTGAATTATTTTTCACAACTGACAGTGGGTATCCACAGCCCAATGGTCTTATGACTCAGGAGACTCGACTGTCTGCTTGAACTGTGCTTGAAAAATGCGACTCATCTAAATGCTGCAGAGAAAAATGGATGAATTTAATTGATTCCGACTAAAGAAGTCAGAACCGGTCTTTTCCCTAGAGGAAAACACAGTGCTGAGAACCCTTTCAATTTACAAGCAGGTTATCATATATATATATATATATGAAAAAGAACAAACTACCTGGCCTAAAAGATCAAACATTAGTCAAAATTCTGAGCAAGCGGCATGAAATAACTAATGCAATAATTTAAGCCTGGTACAAATCACTATTCCTTGACAAGATCCATTTATTATTTTGATGGATTACTAAATAAGAACAAACTAAGGAGAAAGGTGCCACCAGCAGCTGTTGGAGCACCTACAGCACTGTGAAGCAGCAAAATATACAATTACAGACACTGAGTCACCAATTAAAAGTATCTGCTGTGCTAATTGAAAGTAACAGGTGCTGCTGCATGTAACACACAGTTAACATATCTTTAAATAACTCTTGCACGAGTAAATGATACAGTACTGCAAAGTGCTCATCGCCACCTTTAAATAATTAGTAGATGTGGTTATACTTAAAGTGTACCCTTTTGCAGTTCCATCTAGCCTTATGGTTGTTTTATTGCCATCCTGGTCATAACAAATTCTGGGAATGGAGGATTACGAGAAAGAATATTGTAAGGAAAGGAGCAGGACGTGTAATCCTATCAATTTATTGACTTGAAATCAAATTTTAACTATCCAAAAGCAATTTAGATGAAACATTTAAAATGGAAGAGCTGAGTACTTCCAGTAATTATACATGTTCCTGGCTGACAGTACACTCAGTCCTCCACGCCACTTCCCACCTTTTGATCATAAGAAGCACAATACCCTTGGCTCTGTTCCTATCTTCTCCCCAATGGCTCATACAAATGATATTCAAACAAATATACACGCATTTTGAAAAGACAGGCAAAGTAGACTGGGAGCAGCTACTTGTAAGGTATTATCCATAAGAGTGAAAGGCAAGGACAAATCCAAGGAATGCAGGATATCAAGGGATAGAACATTGGATAAAGAAAAAACTAGCAAGCATATGGTAAGTATAGAAAACTGAAATTGGGGAGGTCCAACAGGTATATATAAAAGTGCAAGTGCAGGGCTAAAAAGAGTCACGGGCCACTGGCAGATAATATTAAGGAAAATCCCAAAGCATTTCGTAAGCATATTAATGGCTAGGGAGTAACCAGAGAATGGGGCCATGAAAGACCAAAGGGACAATCTGTGTACAAAGCCAGAGGATGGGGGAGGGAGGTCTTTGAATGAATACCTTCTCAGCTGTATTCAGCAAGGAGAAGGACATTATGGTTAGAGAATTCAGGAAGGGGACCACGAAATTGTAGACGAAGGTATTAAACGTCTTAGAAGGCTTAAGGATGGCTAAATCCCCAGGGCCTGATGAGATGTATCCCAAGCTGCTATGGGAGGTGAGGGATGAGATTACTAGAGCTCTGACAGAGATTTTCAGGTGTGTGCCAGAAGATTGAAGGACTATAAACGATGTACCTTTATTCAAGAAAGGCAGCAGGAATAAGCCAAGTAAACAGGCCTGTGGGTCTAATGTTATTGGTAGGGAAGTTATGGGAAAAGAATTTCTGAGGGACAGGATTAATCTACATTTGAAAAGGCTGGGTCTAATCAGGAGAGATCCTGCCTGGTCAATATGACTGAATTTTTCCAAAGTTATCGATGAGGGCAGTGCACTTGATTATGTTTACATGGAACTTCAACAAGGCCTTGACAAGGGGAGACCAGTCCAAAATGTCAGAGCCCAAAGGATCCAGGACAAGATGTCAAATTGGATCCAAAATAGGCTTGGTAATAGGAGGCAGAGGGTGATAGTGAAAGGTTGTTTTTGTGATTGTAAGCCTCTGATTTGTAATGTACCACAGGGATCAGTGCTGGGACATGTACTGTTTGTTAGATACTTTAACAATTTGGATGTGAATGTAAGGCAAGTTCACAGATGATATGAAAACTGGTGGTGTTGTGGATGGAGAGGAGGGTAATCTTATGTTACATGACAATATTGTTGAGTTAGTAAGATGTGCAGAGCAAAGGCAGATGCAATTTTTTTTAATTTAAATTTTATTTACAGCATAGTAACAGGCCCTTTTGGTCCAACGAGTCTGCGCCACCCAGTTTAAACCCATGTTCACCTACCCGCACATCTTTGGAATGTGGGAGGAAACCGAAGCACCCGGACGAAATCCACGCAGACACGGGATGCATTTTGGGAGGACTAATAAAGGTAGAACAAACACAATGAAAGGTAAGGCTTGCTAGAGAGTATTGAGGTATGGTGCAGAAATCTAAGAATCTATGAAGGTGGCATTACAGCTGAAAGAGTGGTGAAGAAGGCACATGGGATACTTGCCTGCATTAATTGGGGCATAGAAATATGAGAGCAGCAAGGTTATGATACAAGTTTACAAAACATTGTTGAATATTGTGTGCAGTTCATTATAGGAAGAACATGATTGCACTGGAGAGGGTGCAGAGGAGATTTGCCAGGAAGTTCCATGGGTGCAGCATTTTCAGATATGAGGAGAGAGTGGACAGGCTTAGTTTGTTTTCCTTGGAGCAGAGGAGGCTACGAGAGAATCTGACTGAGATATACAAAATTATGTAGGGCATAGAAAGGGTTGATCGTCAGAAACTTTTCCCCATGGCATAGATGTATATCCTCTGGGATGTTGGTCTAAGGGGAGGTTAGAGAGGACCTGAGGAAGAATTTTTTTTCACCCATAGTGAGGCTGGAATCTGGAACATTCTGCCTGAGAGTGTGAAGGAGGAAGGTATTCTCACAATGTTTAAATATCTAGACAAGCACTTGAATTGCCAAGGTATACAAGGTTATAGGCTGAGTATTGGAAAATAGTTTTAATATACTTGGGAATGGTCAGCAAAGACATGGTGGGCCGACAGGCCTGTTTCTGTGCTGCCCGACTGTGACTATAGTAGAAACACCACCTGGCCCATCAGGCACAATTGACCCTTGCAGCTCCTTACCCATCTAATCTCCAGGAATAGTTAAAAATAAGATCTAAAATAATAGCACAATTCAGAGAAGATGAACTCCTTCCTGTTGGATAAGGATGATCAAAAACAGTTTCAGGCAATAGTGATCATGAGGTTAAAATGCCCAACACCCCAGCTGCAAAAACAGTATGTAGTGTTACCAGTTTTCTGCAGGAACTCTCCAATTCTCTTTCAAAACTCTGTAGAAATTTTGCAGCTATTGCACACTCTGCCAACTATTAAAAACTGCCATACATCTAAACCGTCTTTATGTTTACGGAATGCAACATTTCAAATTTGTTTGCTGAAGTTCCTGTGACTTAATGCATGAGGTTACTATGTTAAAAGAGTTATATTAATGCAAGCTGCTATGGCATGTTACATTTGATATGTTTCCTTTCCCTTTCCAATTTATTTAAATCAAATAATCCATCCGCATGCACATAATCTAGTACCCTCATAATTTTTAATATACAGATCACATCTCCTACAGCCCTAAATCTAATGTTTCCAATTGTATTTGTTAGGGTTTTTATCATTATATTAATCACGTGACCTTTTCCAGAATTCTCTTTTACCAGAACTGAACAACATCGGCCTGACTTTGCTCTAAAATAAATCATTGAGTGATGCATGGCATAATTAACTAACAAACTGCCACCAATTTATAGCAAAGAAAAACTGTCCAGTGAATTGCTGACCAATATGAGTTGCTTCCCAAAGACAGCACCACATCACTTTCATGAGATGGCTGCATCTGAATGTCCAGCACAGAGTTATGTCTAAAAAGTTACATGCAAGGTATTCTTTTTAAAAATGTGATCGTTAGTAATGGCTGCCAATGAGTGTCTCTTGCACAAACAGTGAATAATGTACACAGTGAAATCCCCTTAATGTAGCGATACCTGCAGAAAGATCGGCCAACTATAGCTTCATTAACAGGGCTAAGTGGCTGTGCAGGCACCACACAGTAAAAGAGAGTTCATGCACACAATCCAGAAATTGACTGAGAATTACAATTTCCCACCATGGGCTGAGAGAACCAAACTTTCAGAAGGCTCTGAATGCAGGCTGTGGGCTTTGAGAAAAAGAACAGCTGTGTGACGGTGGGGAGTCAACAAGTCTGGCCACCTGGGCTGTTTGTTTATCCAAAGAGTTAGCCTTCACAAAATTGTCCTAAAATAGAGGCTCCTTGCATCTGAATTTTAACCTAAGAAACATTTAGAAATACTGACATGCAGGGGTTGTTTGCTTACACATGGCATGGGTTTGGCTTGGTTTAACAGCAGAAAGCAGGTGCTCGGAACATTAAAATCTTTTACTTCCTCACTTAAAATGTGCTCCCATTATAAATGTATAATTCTATGGAACCATGCTTTCACATTCAATATACTGAAATAAAGTAACCTTATGTAAATATTAAAATTGTAATCAGTAAGTTGACACAGGTACCAGGCAGGGAAGAGGAAGAGAACTTTGCTCAGGCCAACAGGGAACAGGAAGTACAAGCAGTTTAAGATCAAAGGGAATTGTGCAGTTTCTTTAGGTTGTGGGATTTTACCTTAAAAGTGGGACCTCGCAGCCACAGGTTTGCTGCAGTCAGGACAAGAGCTGCAGTCAAGGTAGAAGGTCTTTAATCAGCCACAAAGTTACTATAATCAACATAGGGACTACAGTCAGGATAGAGCTACTACTGTTAGGGAAGAAGGAAATGGAAGGGTATCCTAATGTCTGTTGTTACACGAAGATTACTGTAATCTTCCAAGCTCAAGTAAAGATATTTCACTACAGAATGAGGAATTCTGGTTCATTGTCAATTGCAAAAATAATCCAGTCAGGACTTCGTCTTGCGGGCCTGTGGTAACGTGGAAGGCAGGAGAGACAACAGCCCTACATTTCCTCAGGCAATGAATTATTTTCTCTCTTAAAATCAGTTTTTATACTTCTGTCGACATAAGAACAAATAAGCCACTGACTTTCTCCACATGTACGTGCTCCTGCTGTATCATCATTTTAAATACAGTAGATAAATCAATTCTCCCAAAGCCTCATGTTTGCTCCACTGTGAGATCATGTTTAATTGTGGCCTAATATCATATTCTCACTTTGCTACATATCCCTTAATACCTTTGGTTAATACAAATATTGATCACATTTTTAAATTTAACAACTGCTGCAGCACTCAGTGCTACTCTAGAAAGAGTTCCCAACTTGTATCATCCTTTATTATGTAGAAATGGCATCTAACTGCACTCCTGAAAGCGCTGGTCCTAATCTTTCAATCATTTTCAATAGCTTTTGATTTCCCAACTAGTGAAAATATATGACCTAGCCCATCAATCTTCCCTTTTGTGACAAAAGAACCTCTTAATCATCTAAATTTCAGGGAATCCACAAAATTTGGAAAGTCTCCTTGCAATTTAACGCCTGGAGGCCAGGTATCATTTTAATAATGATAATGTAAGGTGTCAGAAACATTCAACAGGTCCAGCAGTATGGCTAACATTTCAGGTCAATGACCTTTCCTCTGAACTGGAAAAAGTTAATAAACAGGTATAAAATACAGAAAAATGGGGAAAGAGAGCAGAGAACTAAAGAAAATACACATGATAAGGTGAAGGTAGGAGGGAACAATTGACAAAAAAGGGATGATTGTGCCAAGTGCACATGGAAGAAGCAAAATCATTATCTGAAATCAGTAAAGGATGCTATGGATGCTGGAAATCTGAACTAAAAACTGAAAATGCTCATTACCTGAAATTGTTGCACTCATAGTTGAGCTATGAAGACACTAATGTACAGTGTCAGAAGATAATGTTCCTTGAGCTTATTATTGAGCTTTACTGACACAAGTGTAGGAAGCTGAGGACTGAGTGGGATGTAGAATTAAAGTAACTTCACATGAAACCCAGTTTCATGCTGTGTTTGTTCTTAATACAGAAGAGAGCAAAAAATAAAGTACAGGTAAATCACCGTTTCACCTGGGAAGAAGTGTTCAGTTTCAGAATGCTGGGGCCAGAAGTAGTAAAAGGCAGGGATTGCATCACCTCCATTTTCACAGGAAGGCGCCATGGACCCACCACATTGATGCAGTCACAAAGGCGGCACACCAGCAGCTCTACTTCATTCGGAGTTTGAGGAGATTTGGTATGTCACCAAAGACTCTTCAAATTTCTACAGATGCATAGTGGAGAGCATTCTTACCGGTTACATCACCACCTGGTATGGAGGCTCCAATGCACAGGATCGAAAGAGGCTGCAAAGGGTTGCAGACTCAGCCAGCTCCATCACAGACACAACCCTCACCACCACCGAGGATATCTTCAAGAGGTGGTGCCTCAAGAAGGCGGCATCCATCATTAAGGACCCTCACCACCCGGGACATGCCCTCTTCGCATTACTACCATCAGGGAGGAGGTACAGGAGCCCAAAGACCCACATTCAATGTTTCAGGAACAGCTTCTTCCCCTCCGCCATCAGATTTCTGAATGATCCATGAAATCATTAACACAACCTCATTATTCCCCTTTTGCACTATTTATTTTTGTAACTTATAGTAATTTTTATGTTTTTAATGTCTTGCACTGTACTGCTGCCACAAAACAATAAATCTCACGACATAGGTTAGTGATGATTAACCTGATTCTGATTGAAGAATGATAGTGACAGAGGAGTAGAATTTGCTCATGGAAAAGAAATCCACTAGTACATGTCCTTGAACTGGGCAGCTACAGTTAATGACAACCACCTGTCATAACATAAACAAGTGCCTATTTAACTCAAAATCTACCCAACAATTCCAGAGGACTTTATGTTTAGTTACTAAAATGCTAGAAATACTCAGCAGGATTTTCAGCAAAGCATATATGGGGAGAGAAATCTTTCATTTGAGGTTCAGAGTGCATAGGTATAGCACAAGACAATTCTGCAAACGTTGGTTATACTGCACAACATCTTGGTCCTTATTTTATCAGTTTTATAAAATTAGTTCCACTCCCCTGATCCTACTTCATTACTGTGCAAATTTTTCCTTTTCAAATATATTGTCATTTCCGTTTAAAAGTTAATATTGAATCTACTACCGCTTTATTAAACCAATGTATTCCAGATCAAAGCTGTTAAAAAAAATATCTAATTTTCCCTCTAAATCAATGTCTCCTGGTTGTCAACAACATTAATATTTGTATTTAACTTTCAACTAAATATTTGCATAACAAGTTTCAGTCTGCACAACAGCTGTTTCCTAAACACAGACTCCATGTCTCCCATAGGTCAATGTCCTGAACCTTGGGGTCCTATCTGAAATGGAGATGGACTTATGATCACAAGTCCATTCCATCACCAAGATTGACTGCCTGCTTCGACTTCCACACATTAGCCATGTCCATCCCTGCCTTAGTTCACAAGCTGCTGAAACCTTTGTCCATGCCTTTACTACCTCTTAACTTGATCTTTCCTAATGTGCTCCACCCATCTTCCATTCTCCATAAACTTGAACTCATTCAAGATTCTGCTGTGTGTCCTTAACTTGCACTATCCCAACAGCCATCACCTCCAGCCGACATTGGTTTCTGAGAATGCCAAGCCTTGGTTTTAGAACTTGCATCCTTATCTTCAAATCTCTGATGGCCTCAACCTTCCTGTAACCTCCTCCAGGCCTTTGACCATTTCAGGTCTTTGTGCTACTCTAATCTCGGCCTCTTCATATCTCTGATTTCAATTGTCCCACCATCCTTCCACTGCCTGAAGCCAAGCATCGGGAATTCCTCCTTAAACTTTTTTAAATAGCCAGAACTAAAATAGAATCCACTTTCCCAAACAAATTATGAAATAATGACAAGTAGATAAATGATCAGTGTAATAATGATTGACCTTCAATTTAATCAGGGTCTGGGAACTTTATTTCACTTGGTAATTACATTTCACTTGGCCTAAGCATTAATGGTTCTGCAAATTCTAGAAGCCAAGAGCACCAGATTATTAATGTAATTAATAATTTGCAACATTTCCTGAGTCATAGATTCATAGATGACTGACAGCTTCATTGTCAGGCATGTATGGACCTAAAACAAACACTATAGAGTTATCTTCTGTGGAGATCTGACCGGAAATCATTGCAGTGAATAAATTAAAACTGAGTGATGGATTAAAACTGAACATCACACAATGAAAGTCTACAAAAGATTATTTCCTCCAGAAACCTTGTTGTTTATAAAATATGGAAGAAAGCACGTTTTAAGTTACTGGCCAATCCTAGCTTTATTACAATGGATGTGATGGAGACAGGAGGGATTGAGTAATATGAAAATAAGTCAGTGACATTGATCGAAAAGCACTCAAGTGAAAATGCTGTAACCTATTCCAAAAAAAATTATCATAGTTTCTTAAGCCCCACTTGAGCACTATTAAGAAAATATATTTGTGTTTTATCTTTAGTTTCTCTTCCTTCCTCAAACATTCCCTTTCTCAGTGTCAGTTAGTCCAGCAACCGTAGATATTCTAGAACTCTAAGGGCTTAAAAAGTACTCAATAATATCTCAGATCAGCTAATTTACAGTCTATTATGATGCATCAGTAGATAGCGTGGACTTGTTAAAGGATAGAGGATTGGTTAAAGTATAAAAATCA